>JAJOOF010000953.1:0-17747 GCA_029582545.1 Solanum lignicaule | reverse complement strand
TTTTTTTTAGAAATGATATGCAGGTTTCTTTAGTTATATCTTTATTTTATTTATACATTTTTGTAGTAGTAAGAAATATCATAGATATTAAACTCTTCTGCTTGATCCATTAATTAGTAGAGTTTGTTGTTTTGGTTTTCTTCCAAGCATTTCGTCAGGCCACTTTAAAAATGTCCAAATATCTTAGTTGGAGTTTTCGTTCTGAACTAGCACGCTTTATATTTAGATGGTATATTTGATATGTAATTTTACTTAGCTCTATCTACTTTTCTCTAATATAATATCGTTTAAAGTCGAATGTCTTACTAATCTTTTTACCCTTTCCTTATTTGCATGAACCCCCCTTGGTTTGAGTCCATTGGACTCCCTTCTATCTCTTTTCTTTGCATTTCGGATATGCCATGGAGTCCCGAACTCAGCACTATCGAGTTGAACTCATCATTTTGAGAAATTGGAAGCTGAAACAGGTCTCATAAAGCAGAAAAATGGGCTATATACATCTGATATACATCAGGGGTATACAAAAACGGGATTGAGCCAAAAGTCCAAATCAGTAGCGAGTTTGGCCCAAAAAAGGGGCCCAAATTCATTTCTCCTTCGCCTTTTAAATTATTTAATTTTTTTATTTATTGTTTGTTTTCTTATCATTAACTCTAACTTTAAAATTGTTAATTAGCTTAATTACATTCCCCAAAAGATGAGTTACTTTCTTTGTGTCGGTTTAATTCTAATACATTTCATGGTTTTGTGTTCATTTATTTTATTAATCAAATATATTGGTCAAAATTTTATATTTTCAATTAAGTTAAAACTTTGGTTCTTAAAAAGAGATGTTCTTTAATTCTTTTCATTTAATCACATTTTTATTCATTTTAAAATTGTTGTAAGTTAAAGAATTTTTCTCAAATAAACTTTAAAAAATGTTAATCAAAACCTTTTCAATTAATTGAATATATATATATATATATATATATATATATATATATAGACACACTTATTTAGTCTTTTCTCAAAAAGGTTAGTCAATTAATTAAAAAATGATTTTCATGCTTTAAATGAGTTTAAATTCTTGTTTCAAAAAATGAATAAAATAAATTCCAATTAATCTAGTATTATTAATATTCTAATCACTTATTTTCGAGTCAAATGTTTCATTTTGTACCCCTTTCTCTAAAAAATAAAAAATGAAAATAAAATGCGTCACTTACTTAATTATTTTCTCAAAGTTAATCAAATATGGTAATTTACTACTCTTATGGTAAATCATTTTTTTTCTAAAAATAGTCAAAATATATTTTAGTCAAATCGCAGGTCAATCGCATGTTAGCGGACTTTTCAAATGCTTAAGCCCTTCTCGAAGTGTAAATTGAACCCCGAACCCTCTTTGGTATTCTCAAATGATTTTTTCTGTTTAAATCTTTGAAAATTATAAGTTTTCTTAATTTATCTAAAAAATTAAGTAGCGACTCTTTCTAAGTATTTTTCCCAAATTGTTTCATATTTAGAACATTTCAAAAAGTGATTTTTCTAAAGGTTATTTAAATTACGACACAACAAAAATGGCGACTCTGCTGGGGATTTGATTAAGTTTTAACCATAAGATTTGACTATTTGATTAATTGATATTAACTGCTGAATTGTTTATTTGTGCTTAATGTGTTTAAACTGCTATAATTGTCATTGCATTTCATGACATTTCCTATTGTATATACGGTATATTAAAGGACGATTTTGCGGAACCGCAACTGGACTTTTTTATACTCAACTATTTTTCGGAATGATCGGCAATTTATTGGTTCGTCATGCGTTCAATGGTTGTCTTGAATTCCAGCCTAAGTTGTCCCCTTGGGTTCTCGATTTTTCAAAAGTCACTCTTAGTCAATTAGCGTAGAGCAAAACCAAATCCCGATTTTAGCGTATTTTGAACTAAGTCGACCCAACACTCAAGGCGTGTTGGGCCCATTAGAAGCCCATATTGTGTCTATTTGGCCGATTTGCCAATAAAAAGACAATCATACTTGTGTGTTAATTGAATGATGTATATGCATTTTTAAAACAAATCAATTATCTATGGGGGTGGGGGTAACTTACCTTTGTCTGTTTTTCTTGTAGGATGAATCCAGTACATGATCCTCTGATAACTCGAATGGTGATCATACCACATCCCTACCTACAAGTTTGGTAGAAATTTATGAACACAGAAGACAAGAAAATAGTACAAAGACACATAGGCCATCTCCCGTCATTAATGGAAATGGTGGCTTATCCCGACTTGATTGGGACAATGGTTAAATTTTGGGACAGCGACAACATGGTATTTCGGTTCGGGGAAGTGGAAATGACACCGACTATTGAAGAAATCCTTGCAAGTTACGAAAGTGTCAGTATGTGCAACAAAAGGAGGTTCAAACCCAATACGGATCTCCTTTTCCCAAAAACATGGGATTTTGCCAAAATTAGAGAAAAACTGTCACTCGTCAAAGTCGATTGGATGGACAGAATGCCCGAGCCAAACATTCCACTTCGAAAGCTTTATTACCGATTCGAACGTGCAAGAGCCTATGAAAAGTTCAAAGAAGAGTTTGTCTCAGAAGAAAAATGGAAAGAGACACGTCCTCTTGCCTTTGCAATATGCCTACTTAGGACGATGATATTTTCCCAAGGACCAAACTACACTATTTATCCAAGTGTAGTAATAGTCACGCATGCTATCTTTTATGGAGTGGTTACGGGTCAGCAACCAAGTACTACACTTTGGCGCCCATGATTTTGGCCAACATTTATAGGGCTTTGGACAAATGTCAAAGCGGAGAACGTTTCTTTCAAGGATGCAACATGATACTTCAATGGTAGATGATGAGACACTTGATCAAAACTTATAATCCAATAGAACCAGACCCCTTGAAAAGACCGAACAGACTCGAAAGTCACGATTCTTGGGTGCACGGTAATCATTTCAACAGGACTGGAGGACAAGAATTTTGGTTCCCGAGACTTCAGGGTTTGAGAGAGGAAAATGTGCAGTGGTCGATCCAATGCTTGGTAGTAACAAAACAAATGATGATCCGAAGTGGAAAGGCCCCCTACTTGATATTTGCTGGGTTGAGAGGAACTCGGCCATATACTCCTTCTCGAGTACTTAGACAACTAGGAGGGAGACAAGAGATTCCCAAATTGCGGACATGAGGAAATTTGCAAGCGATCATGAAAATGGACGGATCTCTTATGCTGAAGACATACGGAGAGCATGGAAGACTCGAAGGGTATTAGGTGAACCAGTACCAAACAGGTTCCTCCCCGAATATTCTAAGGACTACAATGAGTGGTTAAAGAAAAGCCTCGCCGGAACTATCGAGCCTGGTCCAAATGTTTCCCATGTTATTGCAGATGTTGGGGCCAAACATCAAATTCGACTTCATCGACTCCAAGAGAAGTATGACAAGAATGAGTTGGATCACCAACGCCGACATTTAGAATACGCCAGAGTCATAGCTCAGTTGAAGAAAGAGTTACAAAGAGCAAGGTAATGCATATCAGAATTAGACGACAACATGGAACAACATTTTCAGTCGGTTGAGAGGTTTAGGCACCAGGAAGGGGCTCGGTTGGCTAGAGATCACCTATGGGTGAACATATATGCTATGTGGGAAGAGGTCAGCATCGCCAAGAGGACCAGACTTAGTGAAGGATCATGATGAGCTTGAAGTTTGTTATCATCCCCTGCATGAGATTGCTTTATTTGTACTTTGCTTTGTAATTTACTTTTCGAACTCATTTCCCAAAATTTTATGTATGTCAATCATTTTGAACGCTATTAATGAAATATTTTGGGGATAATGAAATGGCTTAAAAAGACATATGCATCCTTCAATTCGTTAGGCCTACCCTTGGCACAAAAGAGTCACATGCATGTTTAGGACGCAATTTTGTCTGTTTACTTGTGTGCTTTAATTGTTTCTGTGGTACGTTGCTTTGACTGAGGACATTTTTAGCCCACTCTTTTTCAAAAATTTCTGAAAATCTCTACAATGCTGAATACAAGTCACTACCAAAAAGTCGGACCAAAATTTCATGAGTCTTGAGTTTCTCAGCCAAAAAATAAAATCTTACTACGAAATCCTAAAACATTACTCTATCATCTCAGGAAAGATAAAATTGCTGCTAAGATGGAAAAAGGCAAGAATGTCAAGATGGAGCTAACTGAGGAGGATTTAAGGATGAAACTGGGTCGATTCAAACCAGAGATCCGAAAGATAGGAGAAAGAAGAATAGAAGTGGAACTAGCCACCGCAGCTGCGCAAGCCAAAAGTGCAGCACTGGACGCGGAGTTAGCGGCTAAGATGGCAAGATATGCTATCATGAACGAGGAGACGGTTGCTATGCGGAAGGAACACGACGTCTTTAAGAATGATATAACTATAAAGCTCCAAAAGCTACACGGAAAATACTCCTTCTTCAACCAAGAGGCCAACGTCAGTAGTCCTGAAGGCATTGGACCTGAAACTGTTGAAGAAGATACCGGGGAGGAAATTATCTATAGACCTCCATTCCAGGGACGGTGGAAAGAAGATCGCCCTTGACGCATACGAGTCTACCCCCCGTGATTAAGGCAACAACCGGGAGAAGAATGGCTTGGATGGAAGCACATTTTATCTTTTAGGAGCTTTATTGTCTGCTTTTCACTTTCCTTGTAATCACCAGAAATGAATGAAAATGGGAATCCCTTTTGTATTCGAACTACGTAGGGTCTGAATTCTCCTTGGGAGATACGTAGGCAGCCTTTCAAGGCCCAGCCCCTATCTTTTAAAATTTTCTTTTCCCCTTCATTCTACAAGGAAACATTGAGTTCAGATTAACAAATGCCCAGAGATGCAGCAAGAAGACCTTAGCTCAACACAATTTAACCTTTCTGATTCACCAACCTCAACATAAAAACGAGCAAATTCCTGCTTGTTCAAAAGTCAGTCCCCATTATTCGTGAATTAGTATGTTCTCAAATAAAGTAACTTTTATGTGTTTATGTGCTTTCTATGTGATATTTTGCATTATTTGTGCTGAATCAAAACTAATAGATTTGCCTTTGAGTTGGTTTTTCTCTACAGGTAGTTAGAACTGATCTGTGTTGATACACTGGCTGATCATTCTTATTTCACTAGATCTAAAGGTCCTACAGATTCCTTCCCCATTCAAAATTCACAAAAGGGAAAAGCAGCAATGGGTGATAACAACAAAAAAACCAGCCTTACTGATGTCGTGGTGGCTCAGCCCGCCCTTGCTGATCAGAATGAACTGATGCTGCAGTTGATGCAACAAATTGCTGAGATGAGGGTCGAGATGCAGAGAAAACAAGATTTGCCTCCTCCGATTTTTGCTGTCAACGTTCAACCAGAAGGAAGACCTTCAACTCAAATTCTCCCTCCTAACGTGGAACAAGCTCAGAACCCACCTTTAAGTCCTGCTCGTAATCCCTCCATCATTGACCTTACCACCCAAAACCCCCATTACACCTCCGCCTCTTACCAAACACCACCCCCTCCTCAAAATACCAACCTCCAAGCACCACTCCCTTCCCCCAATGCAAACCACCAAACTGGCCTACCCCCTCAAAGCCAAAATGTTAACCGCCCGCACACTTCCCTCTATCACCAAAATCAACATACCAACCCCCAGACTTTCCCTCAAAATTACCAAGCCACTCAAAATGCCCAAAGTCCCTCCATTGCTCCACCCCTACCTCAGAAAGCCACTTTCCAAATCCAAGTCCCCAATGATCCTTACGCCAATTGTTCTGAACTCGACCACTATGAGGAAAAGGAGAGAGAGTGGAGGTCAAAGGAAGATACCGCCAAGATAGATATGAAAGAGGAAATTAGAAAAGCCATGAAGGAGTTGAACTGCATTCCTGAGGTCGCCGGGTTGAGCTACGAAGACCTGTGCATTCGTTCAAAGTTGGACCTCCCAGAAGGGTTCAAGGTGCCAAAATTCAACATCTTCGAAGGAACGGGGAACCCCTTAGCACACCTAAGGGCCTACTGTGACCAACTTGTGGGAGTTGGGAGAGACGAAGCTTTGTTAATACGACTTTTTGCCGAAGTCTGAGCGGAGAGGCTTTAGAATGGTCTACGTCTCATGAAACGAGACAGTAGTCTAGCTGGAACGCTCTGGCTAAGGACTTCATCGAACGATTCACCTACAATGTGGAGATTGTTCCTGATCGTTACTCTTTGGAGAAGATGAAGCAGAAGTCGACCGAAAGTTACAGAGAATTCTCATATAAATGGCGAAAGGAGGCAGCTAGAATTAGACCTCCTATGTCTGAAAAGGAAATTGTCGAAGTGTTTGTACGGGTGCAAGAACTCGAATATTATGACAGAATCATATTTCTCGTTGGAGCAAAATTTGTTGAGATAGTCAAGGTAGGTGAGACTATCGAAGATGGATTGAGAACCGGGAAGATTGCCCGTGTTGCTGTCTTGCCCGGATCTTCGGGTTTGTTGAAGAAGAAAAGAGAGAATGTGTCCTCTATCTCCTATGAGGGGAAGAAGACCCCAAGGAAAACCTCATCATACCAAAGACATTCTCGACCTTCACAGAGTTCGTACCCGGCTTGTTATACATAGGCTGATTACCAAAATAATCATCCCCCAGTTATCAAAATACCCCTCCTCCCATTTACCAAACTCCCCCTACTATTTACCAAACTCCCCCTCCAATATACCAAACTCCACCTCATCACTACCGCAACGTCGCCCCCAACTGTGCCAATGTTCAGACAAATTACCAAAATCCTTCCCCGACGTACCAAACCCCAGCTCCACTTTACCAAAATACCCCCCCGAACTACCAAGCTCCACAACCAAATTACCAAACTAACTCATATCCCAAATATCAAGCCCCCCGTCCAAACGCTCCAAATTATCGCCAGATGCCTCATCCGCAACAAGGAAATTACGATCCCTCCCGTCCTAGATTTGAGAAAAAGCCTGCTAGAATTTTCACTCCGCTCATTGAAAGCTGAACAAAGTTGTTCGAGCGATTAACCGCGGCAGGATATATTCATCCAGTAGGGCCCAAGCCAGTTGATACTAGCTCAAATTTTTACAGACCTGATCAGAGGTGCGCGTATCACTCTAACAGTGTTGGACATGATACCGAGGACTGCATCAACCTGAAGCATAAGATCCAGGACCTGATCGACCAGAATGTGGTCTCTCTTCAAACAGTCGCGCCCAATGTCAATAGTAATCCTTTGCCAAATCATGAAGGCGTCAGTATCAATATGATAGAGACAGATGATGATTGGTGCATCACAAAGGCAATAGTTCCGATTGCTCATGATGAACTGGAAAGGGCTGTAGCTTCGTTGAGCATCAGAGATAAGAAAGAGTTTGTGATTCTGACACCCGAGAAGGGTGTTGCCTTGGTGCCGAGAGAAACTCTTGCCCGACCAAAGTTTGTGATTGAAACGGCTGTTACCCAGGGTATGACCAGATCTGACAGGTGCTACACGCCAGAAGAGCTGATCCAGGGTGTGCAAAATAAGGACCAAACAAAAAGGCCGATCAGTGAAGCCGAGGCCGAGGAGTTCTGGAGAAAAATGCAGCCGAAAGATTATTCAATTGTGAAGTATTTGGAAAAGACGCCGGCTCAGATCTCTGTGTGAGCCTTATTGATGAGTTCGCAGTTGCATAGGCAGGCTCTGATGAGGGCTTCAGATGATACTTATGTGCATGTGGGTACTAACAGTGACAATTTAGCAGCCATGATAAGCCAGGTCATCCGAGGACACTGAATCAGTTTTTGTGATGAAGAGTTGCCCTTTAAAGGAAGGATGCACAACAAAGCTCTACACGTCACCATCAAATACCGGGACAAAGTTATAAATCGTGTTTTGGTCGACGATGGGTCCGGTCTCAATATTTACCCACTTTCGACTCTCAATCAGCTGAAATTTGACTTGGGAAAGGTTCAACAAAACCAGGTCAATGTGAGAGCTTTCGATGGAGTGCAGAGAGACACGAAAGGGGCAGTAAACTTGGGAATTCAGATGGGTCCTGCAGAGTTTAATGTGGAGTTCCAGGTGTTGGATATCAATACTAGTTACAACCTGCTTCTGGGAAGACAATTTATCCATATGGCCGGGGCTGTGCCGTCTACCCTTCACCAACTGTTGAAATTTGTTTGGAAGGACCAGGAATTGGCCATTTATGGTGAAGGGAGCCATTCCAATGGGTATACACTGATCGTTGATGATGTCTCTCGAGGTTGTGGTTTCTACACGGTGGATCTGGTAAATGCCACCGGTGATGACTTGGCTCCACACCCCCTATGCCTGCCGTATACAAGATGGTTGCTACTATCATGCTCCAAAATGGTTTCGAACCAGGTTTCGGGTTGGGGAAGCATTTCCAAGGAATTGTCGAGCCTATCCAAATCCCCGCCAAAGGAGCGAAGTTTGGTTTGGGATATGTCCCAACAAATGACGAAACAGAGATGAAGAACAAGAATGTTGATCAAGCATTGGCCAGGTCAATTCCTTATCTGTATCAGTCATTTTTGGTACGAGAAATTATCAGCGATGGTGGTCTCGGGGAAGGAATCTGGGGCCTTTTTGAGGAAATTGATGCGATCATCGAAGAAGAGGCTGGGATATCAGGCATCCAGGACGCAGAACCTAAGGAGCAATTGCATAATTGGACTTTCACACCACTCCTGATTTCCCGCTCATCTGGGTAGAAAGGACATGTGTTTTGTTTATTTTTCAAAATTAGTGGTAGTCCGGAAGATGCCCGAGACCCACCCTTTATCCAGTTTTACTTGTTTGAAGTTTTTAAATTCCCTTGTAATGTTTTAAAAGGCGAAATGACCCTTAGTCATGGCCAAAGTTTGTGCTTGTTTTTTGATTTAAATGAAAGCCTTTTTTATCAAAAATTTATTTATTTATGTTTATATTTTACTTTCCTAACTTTGTTCGTTTATGATTTCAGTAATATTAATTTTAAACCTGCCAATGTCATGTCATGTCATGAACCGAGTGAACGAAATGAAGCAGGTGATGACGAATGTGAGGAATTCAAAGAAGAAAATGAGATACCCGAACATGTTGCTGATGAATTTCGACAATTCGAGAATCAACACAAATCAAATTTAAAGGAAACCGAGACTGTGAATCTCGGAGATGAGGAATGTGTTAAAGAAGTAAGAATCAGTGTCCATCTGACTGAAGCTCAAAGAAGAGACCTGGTCCGTTTGCTCAAAGAGTACATTAATGTGTTTGCCTGGTGTTACAGAGATATGCCAGGATTGAGTACGAATATGGTGTTCCACAAGTTGCCGATTAACCGAGATTTCAGTCCAGTAAAACAAAGGACTTTAAAGTTCAAGCCTGAGTTGAGTTTGAAGATCAAAGAGGAGATTACAAAGCAGATCAAGTCTCAAGTAGTGGAAGTGACGCAGTATCCGACTTGGTTAGCTAATGTTATTCCGGTTGCTAAGAAAAATGGAAAAATCAGAATTTGTGTTGACTATAGAGATCTCAACAAAGCTAGCCCGAAATATAATTTTCCATTGCCAAACATTCATATCCTCATTGATAACTGCGCTAAGCATGAGATGCAGTAATTTATGGATTGTTATGCGGGTTACCACCAGATCCTGATGGACGAAGAAGATGCAGCAAAGACAGCTTTCATCACGCCTTGGGGTGTATATCATTATCGGGTGATGCCTTTTGGTCTCAAGAATGCCGGTGCTACTTCTATGAGGGCCATGACAACCATATTTCACGATATGATTCACAAAGAGATCGAAGTGTATGTAGATGATGTCATAATCAAGTCCCGCGAGAGTTCGGATCACTTGACTCACTTGAGAAAATTCTTTGATCGTCTGCGTCGATACAATTTGAAGTTAAATCCCGCCAAATGTGCTTTTGGGGTGCCAGCTGGCAAGTTGTTGGGATTTATAGTCAGCAGAAGGGGCATTGAGCTTGACCCTTCCAAGATCAAGACGATCCAAGAATTACCTCATCCGAAGACCAAGAAAGAGGTGATGAGTTTCTTAGGAAGGTTGAACTACATCAGCCGGTTCATAGCTCAATCCACCATGGTGTGTGAGCCCATCTTTAAGTTATTGAAAAAAGATGTCTCGACCAAATGGACCGGAGAATGTCAAACTGCTTTTGATGCCATCAAGAACTATTTATCCAATCTGCCGGTATTGGTCCCTCCGCGAGAAGGGAGTCCGTTAATGCTATATTTGTCTGTCTCAGATAATGCATTGGGATGCGTGCTTGGTCAACATGATGAAATTGGGAAGAAAGAGCGAGCCATTTATTACTTGAGCAAAAAGTTCACTCCATATGAGGCTCGTTACACTCATTTGGAGAGAACATGTTGTGCTTTGACTTGGATCGCTCAAAAGTTGAGACATTATTTGTCTTCTTATACCATATACCTTATTTCCAGGATGGACCCGTTGAAGTATATTTTCCAGAAAGCAATGCCGACAGGGAAGTTAGCTAAATGACAAATGCTTTTGAGTGAGTTTGACATTGTGTATGTGACTCAAAAGGCAATAAAAGCACAAGCCTTAGCTGATCATCTTGCGGAGAATCCAGTTGATGAGGAGTATGAGCCGCTCAAGACTTATTTTCCCGATGAGGAAGTTTCATTTGTGGGTGAAGATATTTCTGAAGCATATCCTGGTTGGAGAGTATTCTTTGATGGAGCGGCAAATCACCAAGGGAAAGGTATCGGAGCAATCTTAGTGTCAGAATTCGGTCAGCATTATCCTATGGCGGCTAAACTCTGATTTAATTGCACAAACAACATGGCTGAGTATGAAGCTTGCATCCTCGGTTTAAAGATGGCAATCGACATGAACGTTCATGAGCTTATAGTTATTGGAGACTCAGACTTACTGATTCATCAAGTTCAAGGAGAATGGGCCGCGAAGAATCAAAAAATCACACCGTACGTGCATTATATACAGAAGTTGTGCAAGAGATTTCGCAAGACTGAGTTCAGACATACTCCCAGATTACAGAATGAGTTAGCCGATGCTCTTGCCACCATTGCCTCAATGACCAAACATCCGGATACAAGTTATATTGATCCCTTGGATATAGAGGTAAAAGAGCAGTCTGCTCATTGTTCACATGTTGAAGCGGAACCAGATGGTTTACCTTGGTATTTTGACATCAAGAAGTACTTAGAGACCGAAATTTATCCTGAGAATGTAACGTTCAATCAGAAGAAGTCGATACGCCGTATGACCCTCAATTTCTTGCAAGTAGGGAAATCCTTTATAGGAGGACTCCAGATTTGGGTCTTCTCAGATGCGTTGATGCTAGTGAAGCTGCAAAACTTCTAGAACAAATACATGCCGGAGTTTGTGGTACTCACTTTGGCAAGAAAGATCCTCCAAGCCGGTTATTTCTGGATGACTATGGAGCACGGTTGTTGCAAGTTTGTGCAGACATGTCATAAATGTCAAGTGCACGGAGATTTGATTCGGGTGCCGCCTCACGAACTCAATGCTATGAGTTCGCCTTTGCCGTTTGTAGCTTGGGGCATGGATGTCATTGGCCCGATAGAGTCAGCCGTCACTAACGGACACAGATTCATTTTGGTTGCCATTGACTACTTCACCAAGTGGGTGGAAGCAGCTTCGTATAAGTCGGTGACCAAGAAAGTTGTAGCTGATTTTGTTCGCAACAATTTGATATGCAGATTTGGAGTGCCAGAATCCATCATTACTGATAATGAAGCGAATCTCAACAGTCACTTGATGAGAGAGATAGGTGAACAATTCAAGATTATTCACCGGAACTCAACCGCCTATCGTCCCCAAATGAATGGAGCAGTAGAAGCTGCCAATAAGAACATAAAGAAGATTTTGAGGAAAATGATTGACAATCGCAGAGGTTGGCATGAAATATTGCCATATGCTTTGTTGGGTTATCGAACTACTGTCAGAACATCAGTTGGAGCTACTCCATATTTGCTAGTATATGGAACAGAAGCAGTTATACATGCAGAAGTTGAAATATCTTCGTTGAGAATCATCCAAGAAGCTGAATTGAGTGATGTTGAATGGGTTCGCAAACGGATTGATCAGTTAACAATGATTGATGAAAAGAGAATGGTTGTTGTTTGTCATGGTCAACTGTATCAACAGAGAATGATTCGATCTTTCCATAAGAAAGTAAGAACCAGAAGGTTTGAAATCGGTCAGTTGGTCCTCAAACGCATTTTCCCTCATCAGGACGAGTACAAAGGGAAATTTGCACCAAATTGGCAAGGACCCTACATGGTTCGCAAAGTGTTATCCGGAGGTGCCTTGGTCCTATCAGAGATGGATGGCACTGAATGGCCGAAACCGATCAACTCAGATGCTGTCAAGAGATACTATGTGTGAAGTTTCAGTTTGTATTTCTGTCATTCCGTTGTAACCGCTTTTATTTGCTTGTAATCGCGTCGTTTTAAATTTTATCCCTCTTGTAATGAACTACGTCTGACCTGAATTCTCAAGAATGAGATACGTAGGCGGCCTATGTCGGCCTCGGTCACCCCTTTATCCCTTTTAATATTTCCTTGTACTTGAACTACGTTCGACCTGAATTCTCAAGAATGAGATACGTAGACGGCCTATGTCGGCCTCGGTTGGTTTCTTTGTAAATTTCTTATTTTGTTAATTCCGAAAGGGGAACTACGTTTGACCTGATTCCTGCCTCAATGGGATAAGTAGGCGCCACAACGGCTCGGTCATATTTCCTGTAAGATTTCTATTATTTCCTTACAATAGAAACTGGGATAGAATTTTTTAGAGGGACTAAAAAATTCTCAAGAAGAAGATCTCTCCAACAAAGTCGAGACTGAAGTTACTTTGAAATCTGCAATTGGTACAGAATTTTTGAGAGGATCTCAAAAATTCCGCGATTTGCTCACCAACGGTTAAAGATAGGCCAAGCCAGTTAACTAGGACAGAAATTTTGAGGATGACCTCAAAATTTCAACAAGGTTTATCGGCAGTTTAGAGCAACTTTGAATACGTCCCAGCAAGTAATTAGACAGATCCCGAAACATCAACTCCAAATGGCGTTCATCAAGCTTGACGTGACATGACACTTGGCTGTGATCTTTTCCAAACATTACTTTTGAAAATTGATTTTTTCTTAAAAGTTTTCCCTCATGTTTAAATCATTTGCATAAAAATATTTTGTCTTATCTATCAAGAAGCGGGAGATCAGAAAAATCAGCCAGAGATAGCAAGACAAGGAGCAGACAACCGAAGAGATCGACACAGATCAGTTCATTTTTAAAAAAAAAAAAAAAACTAATAATTTTTCTGTGGACGCAGGCCTATGAGCTCGCCTCAAGATCAGCATATTCATCCATTCAATAAATATGGAGAAGTTGAAAGAGCAAGGAACTCCCCGAAATTAATAATTTTTCTGTGGATACAGAAAATATATTATGTTGCTTATATCAAAGAATTGGGAATATGAGTAACATTATTCAAAATGTTCAGCAAAGTAAGGTTCATAATGAACATAGCAACTATGTTCGGAGATGGAACAAACAAAAACCATAAAGAGAACAATATTATTGTTTTCCAGCAATTAAAAATACATGGAAGACGTCATCTGCATTATATTATCAGATGTGATAATATTCTTACCTCAGAGAGTCATTTATATTGTATTGTCAAGTAAGATGATACCACTACTCCGAGGGTCATTTTTATTTATATTATCAATTGAGACAATACCGCCATCCAAAAAATACCCAGAAGATCACCTATGTTGCTCGGTGAAGCATTATCTTCGATCGGTATCAAGGAGGCATCATCAAAAGATTCATGCATCGCGAGAAAAAAGATTCATACATTGCAAGAAAAGATTCATGCATTGCAAAAAAAGATTCATGCATCGCGGAAAAAGATTCATGCATCGCGAGAAAAAGAGATTCATGCATTGCAAGAGAAGATTCATGCATTGCAGGAGAAAAGTCATGCATCGCGAGAAAAAGATTCATGCATTGCAAGAAAAGAGATTCATGCATTGCAAGAGAAGATTCATGCGTTATGGGAAAAAATTCATGCATCGAGGGAAATGAATTCATACATCGCAAGAGAAGGATTCATGCATAGCAAGAGAAGGAGTTATGCATCGCAAGAAAAAGATTTACCCATCACAAGAGAATCAACATCAACTGCATCAATAATGACGTCAAGAGAACTATCAACATATTACATCAACCTATTTTATTACTTCGACATCAAAAAGAGAGTACATTGAAGATTATATTGCAAATATGAGACACTAGTTTCATTTGATTTACGTCAAACCCGATGAAGTTGACGTCAAATGATTTAAGGAGAGAAATTAAGTGTCAACACGGCAAAATGCACTATCTCTCCAGTTGAATTGCATTTTTATGCTAATGAGTTTTATCTCAGTCTTTGTCGAGAGCATCCGAGAGGATGAATTCTCAAAACAAATCACAGGTGCGGACGACATCAAAAAGGATACAGCACAACGTGAAACTTTTTCTTAGCAGTGAACTGGGACATAGCGTAAAGAGGAGTGCCAAACTCTTAGAGCACGAGCTGAGGAGTGACTTCCACCACAATCAAATCACACCCCTATCAGAAGGCATGTGGGTTTATCTTTGGGTTTGTCGATTTCAGTGTGGCATCCAGAAATTTTGGTCTCTACCGGAAGCGACTTTCCAATCTGAGTGACAATGCGCCAAGAGCTTTGAAAATTATGTCCATTTAAGTTCTTAATTATGGGTGTGAAGCGCGCCACATTCATGACTAAGAGGTTGCAAGCCTCCTTTTCATACTCAACTTACTTTGTCGCTCTTCCAGAACCAAAAGTTATCTTGCATAATAGATTTTTTTTTCAACCAATCGAGTCGAGCTACAAACAGCCTGATTCCCTGGGTTGAGGGATATGTAGGCGGGATCAGTGTTGAAACTCGGTTGTGTTCCAACCATCTCTCTTAAACCTTATTCTCGAGCATTCTGGTGCCTTCATAATTCAGTATTGAGATGGCTTTTGAATTCTTTTAAAATCGTGCGTGAAATCAAACGTATCAAACTACAAGTGGCTTGAATTCTCATATAGCCTGAGATATGTAGGAAACCCATTTCCGAGGTTCGGCCATAATTCCTATAGTTCGTACCAAATCCCTTTCAGAAAAGATGAAGATGTGGTCGGTCAAAATTGGATTAGTCAATTTCATTTTCCTCGAATCTCTTGCATCAATCCGAGTAAAACAAGGGACAGTTGTTGACACCCAATTTTGATCCTCCCCGATAATAATTAATTTCTGAGCTTCTTAATTTTCAAATGATTTAGAATAATTAGATTTAAAAAATTCAAATAGTTTCAAGGTTATTTTAAATAATTTATGTCGGTTTTATAGTACTTCGAATGATAAATACATTTCATATAATTATATACGTAATTAGTATATTTTATAAGCATTTGAAAATCACATCAAAAGATTTTACTTTGATAAAATAAATATTTTTATTAATTTAGTTCTAGTTTGAATTACGGTTTTAATTTGGGATTAATAGGTTTATAGGTAAATTGATTAGTTTATGGTTAAATTAATCATTTTATTTCATTAAGATTAAAGAGCTCATAAATTAATTATATTAATTTATCTCATTTAAATTTTAGCTAATTTACTACGTAACATTCAATTTTTTGGGCCAATTCCGTAATACACTTGGCTATGTTTTATTTCAAACATACCGATTTTATAATCTCAATTTAAACCCATCAAAAGACCAAATTTGGGCCATCCATCAAGAATTTCCAGCAGACCAATAACCCTTCAGCAGCAGCATCCAACAGCCCACCATTTTCCACTCCCAGCCCACTCCCTCAGTCCCCTTTAATTTCCCAGCCCACCATACAACCCCACCAAGCCGGCCCCATCCCCTTTTCCCTTTTAATTTCAACATAGAAGTAGCAATACATACGGCAGCAACAGTAGCCAAACGACCCCACCCGTGTTCTCTTCTTCTTCAGTAGTCCAAAATGTCAACAGCAGCCCTGCTGCCTCGGATTTTCTGGGATTTTGGAAGATTTTTCGTACCAAACCATTTGCTCCCTGTTCCTTGAAAAGGATTTTGAAAATTGGAATTGGAAAAAGAGGGGAATTCCGTTTTTGCCCTGCTTCTATCTGATTTCCCCCTCAAAGCGTAAACCCGAATATTTTCCCCTATATATACGTCCTCTTTATTATTTGTTGAGCGGGAGAAATTTTGAGAATTAAAAAAGTTGAAATTTTTTTAGTTGGATTTCACTTAGCAAGAGAATACAGAGAGAGTTTGGGCTCGCAGTGGTGTGGAAATCGCTACCTTTAAGCTCGTCGTTCCCGTTCACTGCCCCGCTACAGGTGATACTCCTCTCTTTTCTCTATTTTCCATCTAGCCGATATACAATTATGCTTATCTGAATAAAATCACATCCTGCTGTTAATGTTATTTAGTTAATCTAAAGTTTTATTCCTTCATGATTTGGCCGTCTTATATTAAAAGAAATAATTTTGTTTCGTGAATAGATCTTCATTCGAAATTAGTTTGTTAGTATTAGCTAAATGTTCATTCGGCATCTTTATTTGATAAAATCTGCAGCTGCTTTATTATTATTTTAAAAGCATATTTAGGAAGATGACTATAGTCCCTGTTTTAGTTGGAGATTATGTATATTAAGTGCTCTGTTTTTTTTTTATGTAAAAGAACGCCTTGGTTGTAGGCATTTTTTTTTTGAAGTGTTACTACTCTTAGCACGGAAGTGTTAATTCAAGTTCTGCGCCATTTGTTAATTAAATCGTGTATATTTTTTTTGTGTTTTAGTAGAAGTAGTAGGCAATGTTTTAAAATCTGGAAAATATATAACTTCATTTTGTCTTAGTTGAAAATATAGGTTTTAATTTTTCCTTAATAATGTAACCCTCTATATTCTTTAACTACAAATGTGAGTTTTGAATTTCTCTCGGCAGATTATGTTAGTATATGCATGGGTATAAGTTTTCTTTAGTTTTAAAGATAAGTCATGTCTTGCAAATAATTTTACTTAGTTTAGTCATAATAGTAAGGGATTATTTTCGAGAGCGATATAGCTTTGAAGTTGTGTTTCTTTGGCATATTAGACAATATGACTAAATCACTTAAAATCGATTTTGTTGTTCGTTAATGTCCCTTTTGGCGTCCTTTATATGATAAAATTTTCAGGTTGTGTTTTCTTAGTTTAAAAGTATTTTAGATAGAGTTGAGTGTTTGTTGTTGATTTTTTTTATTTTTTTTAGAAATGATATGCAGGTTTCTTTAGTTATATCTTTATTTTATTTATACATTTTTGTAGTAGTAAGAAATATCATAGATATTAAACTCTTCTGCTTGATCCATTAATTAGTAGAGTTTGTTGTTTTGGTTTTCTTCCAAGCATTTCGTCAGGCCACTTTAAAAATGTCCAAATATCTTAGTTGGAGTTTTCGTTCTGAACTAGCACGCTTTATATTTAGATGGTATATTTGATATGTAATTTTACTTAGCTCTATCTACTTTTCTCTAATATAATATCGTTTAAAGTCGAATGTCTTACTAATCTTTTTACCCTTTCCTTATTTGCATGAACCCCCCTTGGTTTGAGTCCATTGGACTCCCTTCTATCTCTTTTCTTTGCATTTCGGATATGCCATGGAGTCCCGAACTCAGCA
>JAJOOF010000952.1:0-11387 GCA_029582545.1 Solanum lignicaule | reverse complement strand
GTTTTTAGGTTATGATTTTTTAGGATTTTATAGATTTAGGGTTTAGGGCTCAGGGTTTTTTTGTTTATGCTTTTTAGTGTTTAGCGTATACGATTTAGGGCTTTATAGGGTTTAGAGCTTAGATTTTTTTAGGTTTAGGTGTTTTTGGGTTTTTTAGGCCTTTAAGGGTTAAGTGTTTCTTAGGGTTTTTTAAGATTTAGGGTTACAACCTAGGGTTTTTGTGTGTTTTCAGGTTTAGGGTTTACAAATTTTAAGGATTTAGGGTTTAGAGGTTAGGGTTTTGTAGGGGTTTTAAATGGTTTTAGGGTATATTTTTGGGTTTGAAGGATTTAGGGTTTTTTATGGTTTTAGGTTTAGGGCTTAGGGTTTTATTCAATTAAGAGTTTTTGGTTAACAATTTTATGTAGGTTTTTAGGCTTTAGGGATTTGGGTTAAGTTTTTTTTTAGGGTTTTATAGGTTTAGTATTTAGGGCTTAGGTTTTTTTTTGTGTTTTTTAGGCTTTAGCATAGATGATTTAGGCTTTATATGTTTTAGAGCTTATAGTTTTTTAGATTTAGGAGTGTTTGGGTTTTTTATGCGTTTTAACGATTAAGTGTTTCTTAGGGTTCAGGTATTTTTGTGTTTCTTAGGTTTAAGGTTTACATATTTTAAGGATTCACGCTTTAGAGCTTAGGGTTTTGTTGGGGTTTAAAGGGTGTTTAGGGTTTCGTATTGTTTAGGGGTTTAGGCTTTCTTAGAGGTTTAGGGTTTCTTATGGTTTTAAGTCTAGGATTTAGGGTTTTAGGTTAGTGTTTAGGGTTTAGGTCTTAGGGTTTTTTTAGGTTTTGGGTTAAGGTTTTTATCTATGTTTTCAACGTTTAGCGCTTTGGGTTTTTTAGGTTAAGGTTTATTAGGATTTTATAAGTTTATTGTTTAAGGCTAAGGGTTTTTTTTGGATTTTTTAGAGTTTAGCATATACAATTTAGGGCTTTATAGGGTTTAGTGCTTAGGGTTGTTTTAGGTTTAGGAATTCATGTTAATGGTTTTATCTAGGTTTTTAGGGTTTTTTAAGTTATGGTTTTTCAGGGTTTTATAGGTTTAGGGTTTAGGGCTTAGGGTATTTTTGTGATTTTTAGGTTTAGGGTTTACAAATTTTTAATATTTAGGGTTTGGTAGGTGTTTTAAATGGTTTTTAGGGTTTATAGGAATTATGTTTTTTTAAGGTTTAGGATTTAGGGTTTTAGGTTAGGGTTTAGGGTTTAGGGCTTAGGTTTTTTAATGTTTAGGATTTTAGGTTAATGGTCTTATCTAGATTTTTAGGGTTTAGGGCTTTGGGTTTATTATGTTTACGTTTATTATGGTTTTAAAGGTTTAGGGTTTCGGGCTTAGGGTTTTTTGGGTTTTGTAAGATTTAGCATATATGATTTAGGGGTTAGTAGGATTTAGAGCTAAGAGCTTTTTAGGTTTCGGGTTTTTTTTGTCTTTTTTATGTTTAGGGTTTCCGGATTTTTTAGATTTATGGTTTAGAGCTTTTGGTTTTTTAGGGATTTTGTATGGGTTTTAGGGTATTTTAGGGTTTATAAGATTTAGGATTTCTTAAGTTTTAGGGTTTAGGGTTTCTGAGGGTTTTAGGTTTAGGATTTAGGGTTTTAGGTTAGGGTTTAGGGTATAGGCCTTAGGTTTTTTGGTTTTTTTTTTTCTGTTTTTAGGGTTTCGCATATACGATTTAGGGCTTTATAGGATTAGAGCTTAGAGTTTTATTTGGTTGAGGGGTTTTTGGGTTTTTCAGGGTTTTTAAAGGCTAACTTTTTCTTAGGGTCTTTTAGTGTTTAGGGCTTAGGATTTTTTTTTTTGTATTTTTTAGCTTTAGGCTTTACGAATCTTTAAGATTTAAGGTTTAGAGCTTAGGGTTTTGTAGGGGTTATGAATGGTTTTTAGGGTTTATTTTTGGGTTTAGGGTTTATTGGATATAGATTTTCGTAAAGTTTAGGGTTTCGTAGGGTTTTAGGTTTAGTATTAACGGTTTTGGGTTAAGGTTTACTATTTGAGGTTTAGTGTTTTTTTAGGTTCAGGGTTTAGATTAAGGGTTTTATTAAGGTTTTTAGGGTTTGGGTTTTTAGGTTTAGGGTTTAGATTAAGGGTTTTATCTAGGTTTTTACGGTTTAGGGCTTTGGGTTTTTTAAGTTAAGGGTTTTTAGGGTTTTATAGGTTTAGGGCTTAGGGATTTTTTTTAATGTTTTCTAGGGTTTAGCATATACGATTTAGGGCTTTATAGGGTTTAGAACTTAGTATGTTTTTAGGTTTAGGGGTTTTTGGATTCTTATTGATTTTTTAGAGTTTTTGAGGGTTAAGTGTTTCTTAGGGTTTTTTAGGGTTTAAGTTTTAGGGCTTAGGGCTTCTTTTTTTTTGGGTTTTTTAGGAATAAGGTTTGCATATTTTTAGGATTTAGAGCTTAGGGTATTGTAAGGATTTTAAATGGTTTTAGGGTTTATTTTGGGGTTTATAGGATTTAGAGTTTCTTAATGTCTAGCGTTGATAGTTTCGTAGTGTTTTAGGTTTATGATTTAGGGTTTCAGGTTAAGGTTTACGGTTTAGGGCTTAGGGATTTTTTATTCTTAAGGTTTTAGGTTAAGGGTTTTATATAGGTTTTTAGGGTTTAGGTCTTTGGCTTATTTAGGTTAAGGTTTTTTTAGGGTTTTATAGGTTTAGAGTTTAGGGCTTAGGGTATTTTTGTGTTTCTTAGGGTTTAGCATATACAATTTAGGGCTTTATAGGGTTTAGAGCTTGGAGTTTTTTAGATTTATGGGGTTTTGGGTGTTTTAGGGTGTGTAGGGGTTAAGTGTTTTTTAGTGTTTATTGAATTTTGGGCTTCAATTTTTTTTTTTGTTGTGTTTATAAGGTTTAGGGTTTATGGATTTTTAGGATTTATAGCTTAGGATTTTGTAGGGGTTTTAAATGGATTTTAGGGTTCCTTTTAGGATTTTATAGGATTTAGGGTTTAAGGCTTAGGGTTTTTGTTTGTAGGTTTAGGGATTTAGGTTAAGGGGTTTATCTATGTTTTTAGGATTTTTTAAGTCAGGGTTTTTTAGGGTTTTATAGGTTTGGAGTTTAGGGCATAGGGTTTTTTTTTGTGTTTTTTTAGGATTTAGCGAATACAATTTAGGGCTTTATAGGGTTTAGAGTTTCTAATATTTTATATTTAGGGGTTTTTGGTTTTTTTTTAGGGGTTTTAAGGGTTAACTATTTCTTAGGGGTTTTTTAGGTTTAGGATTTATGGCTTATAGATTTTGTGTATTTTTAGGTATAGGGTTATAGATTATTGGGATTTAGGGTTTAGGGCTTAGGGTTTTTTTGTGTTTTTTAGGTTTATGGTTTAGAAATTTTTAGGATTTAAGGTTTAGAGCTTTGGGTTTTGTAGGGATTTTAAATGGTTTTTAGGCTTTATAAGATTTAGGGTTTCTTAAGGTTGATAAGATTTAGGGTTTCATATGGTTTTAGGTTTAGGATTTAGGATTTGTTTTGTGGTTTTAGGGTTTATTATATACGATTTAGGGCTTTATAGGGTTAGAGCTTAGAATTTTTTTGGTTTAGGGGTTTTTCGGTTTTTTAGAGTTTTTAAGGGTGAAATGTTTCTTAGGGACTTTTAGGGATTAGGAATTAGGATTCTTTTTTGGTGTTTTGTAGGTTTAGGATTTACGAATCTTTAAGATTTAAGGTTTATAGCTTAGGATTTTGTAGGGGTTTTCAATGGTTTTTAGGGTTTATTTTAGGGTTTATAGGATTTAGGGTTTCTTAGGGATTTTTAGGGTTTAGGGTTTAGGGCTTAGGATTTTTTTCTTGTGCTTTTTAGGTTTAGGGTTTACGAATCTTTAAGATTTAACGTTAAGAGCTTAGGATTTTGTAGGGGTTTTGAATGGTTTTTAGGGCTTACTTTAAGGTTTATAAGATTTAGGATTTCTTAAGTTCTAGGGTTTAGGGTTTTAGGTTTAGGGTTTAGGGTTTCAGGTTAGTGTTTAGGTTTTAGGTTTAGGGTTTAGGGTTTCAGGTTAGTGTTTAGGGTTTAGGTATTAGGTTTTTCTAGGTTTAGGGTTTTATGTTATGGATCTTATCTAGGTTGTTAGGATTTAGGGCTTTGGGTTTTTTAAGTTAAGGTATTTTAGGATTTTATAGGTTTAGAGTTTAGGGTTTAGGGTTTTTTGTGTTTTTAATGGTTTAGAAAATACAACTTGGGGCTTTATAGGATTTAGATCTTAGAGATGTCAGGTTTGGGCGTTTTAGGGTTTTTAGGGTTGAGGGTTAAGTGTTTCTTAGGGTGTTTTAGAGTTTAGGGTTTATGGCATAGGTTTTTTTTGTGTTTTTTAGGTTTAGGATTATGTATTTTTAAGATTTTGGGTTTAAAGCTAAGGGTTTTGTAGGGGTTTTAGGGTTTATTTTAGGGTTTATAGAATTTAGGGTTTCTTAAGGTTTAATGTTTAGGGTTTCTTAGGGTTTTAGGTTTTAGAATTTAGGGGGTTTTTAGGTTTCGGGATTTGGGTTTTTTAGGTTATGATTTTTTAGAATTTTATAGATTTAGGGTTCAGGGCTTAGGGTTTGTTTGTGTATATTTTTTATTGTTTAGCATATACGATTTAGGGCTTTATAGGGTTTAGAGCTTAGATTATTTTAGGTTTAGGGGTTTTTGGGTTTTTTAGGGTTTTAAGGGTTAAGTGTTTCTTAGGGTTTTTTATGATTTAGGGTTACAACCTAGGGTTTTTGTGTGTTTTCAGGTTTAGGGTTTACAAATTTTAAGGATTTAGGGATTAGAGGTTAGGGTTTTGTAGGGTTTTTAAATGGTTTTAGGTATATTTTTGGATTTGTAGGATTTAGGGTTTCTTATGGTTTTAGGTTTAGGATTTAGGGTTTTAGGTTTAGGGCTTAGGGTTTTAGGTTTAGGGCTTAGGGTTTTATTCAATTAAGAGTGTTTGGTTAACAATTTTATGTAGGTTTTTAGGGTTTAGGGATTTGGGTTAAGTTATTTTTAGGGTTTTATAGGTTTAGTATTTAGGGCTTAGGGTTTTTTTTGTGTTTTTTAGGCTTTAGCATATATGATTTTGGCTTTATATGTTTAAGAGCTTAGAGTTTTTTAGATTTAGGAGTTTTTGGTTTTTTTATGGGTTTTAATGATTAAGTGTTTCTTAGGGTTCAGGGTTTTTTGTGTTTTTAGGTTTAAAGTTTACATATTTTAAGGATTTACGGTTTAGAGCTTAGGGTTTTGTTGGGGTTTAAAGGGTTTATTGTATTTAGGGTTTATTAAGGTTTGAGAAACACAACTACCTTGATGTGACATCAATTCCAATCCCGCACCGTTGGATTACTTTTTAATTGCTTGAATTTCTGAATTTTAGTT
Organism: Solanum lignicaule; assembly: GCA_029582545.1. Classification (NCBI taxonomy): domain Eukaryota; kingdom Viridiplantae; phylum Streptophyta; class Magnoliopsida; order Solanales; family Solanaceae; genus Solanum; species Solanum lignicaule. The sequence continues at coordinate 6,021 of JAJOOF010000952.1, read as the reverse complement.
TAATTGTGACACTTGATACTTCAAACTATTTTAGTAAATTTTGCGGAATCATCTACCCACTTGCTCTAAAGTACTACAATGAAAAGGTCCCCATTCTTAATTTCCTAGTTGAATTCTTACCACTAAGCCATTCTTAGTGAGATTCGACCCCGTGGAGAGATATATACTTGATCGAAGAAAACACTTATCCAACAAATCTTTAAATTGCTCATTTAATTCCTTAAGTTCTGTTAGAGCCATAAGATAAGTAGGAATAAAGATAGGTTGCGTATTTGGGAGAAGGTAATACCGAAGTCTATTTCAATTTTGGGAGGAACACTAGATAGATCATCAAGAATCACTTCCAGAAACTAATTTACCACGAGGACCAACTCAAGAATAGGGGTTTTGGAATCCGTATCCCTAACCCTAATAAGATTGTATGTGCAACCCGTAGAAATCATTTTTCTAGCTTTGAGATAAGAAACAAACTGACCCTTAGGCATATAATTTCAACATTTCCATTCTAGGATGGATCATTTTAAAAATGAAGAATAACCACTCATGTTCTACAATCAATAAAAACATAAAAAAAGAATGGAACAAATGCATACAAAGAATAACATCAAAATCCAATAAATCAAGCTCTACAAATCAACATTTGTGACTCTATGAGATAAGGAGACGGAACAATTTATGTAGACTCTCTTCCCAACAATAGATTCACCAATAGGTAAAGAAACAGAAAAAGGCTCTAACAACACATCTGCAGAAACATAAAATCGCATAGCCATAAATGGCATCCCAAAAGAAAAAGTAGTGTCGGAATCAACAAAAGCATAAACATTAAGATGGAAGACTTTCAACGTTCAAGTAACCACATCGCGACAACTCCCTTGATCATGTCGAGTTTATGTGCATAGAATCTATTTTTTCTTGGTGATTTAATGCTTCAAGCACACCTCATCCAATTATGTGCAACGATCGTAAATCTATATAAAACCTAACTAAATGAGTTGGGGTGGAATCCCACAGAGAGCGGTACGTGTCTTAAATTCAATTAGGAATTATGAATGTAGTCTAATCAGCCATAGGAATAGGAACTATCGATTAAAGACATAATCTAGTAAGAGGGGTGACACGAATGTCAAATGGGGGTTTTGGTTTTGATTAACAACTAAAGGCAGTCACAAATACTAGGACTTAACAATGATGAGACAGATTCTTGGGATGTGATCGATTATAGGCAAATATATGCATATGGGTAATTGCAACTATTAATAAATAGCTAAATATTAGTGAGTAGGCTAGACTATAAGGGAGGTAATTTTATCTCAAACAATTACCCCGAATCAGGTGATTTCTTTCGAACGTCAACAAGCATGCAAATTAAGAGCAACTTACACCTTAATCCATTCACTCCCTCGAGATAAATGTGTGGGATTGGGTTTTAATCTCTCGAGCTAAACCCAGATCAACCCAATACCCACAAACCATCAATCAAAAACCTTAGTTCTAAAACCTCTCTCTCGAGCAAACCAAGAACACAAATATAGAACTGCATTTGCAACTACAATTCTTAAATTAATCCACAATTGATTATTAAACTCACTTTTAAATAGTATTTAAACTAACAATTAGCAATACCCATAAACTAAATCAGCCCATAATCACATTATCACACCCCATGAATTGGGGTTTTAATTAGACATTATAAAAAGGTAAAAATAGTTACCAAATTGATTATCCATCAAATAGGTAAGAGTGATTTTGTCTTTACAATGCTTCAATTTGATGAATCTCAAAGACCCCCTTCCAATTTCTCAAAAGTGAATTTCTTCAATTCTTCAAAGCTAAGGAAAAACTCTAGAGAAAACTGTCTCAAGATGTAAAAGATAATTAATCTTAACAGATTGATACGCTACTAAAAACATACTAGATTAAATGTTAAAAAACCTATTTATAGTCGCCAAAAAAATGTGCTACGAATAGACATTCGACTAAGTAAGTTGGGCTCGCCGATTGGATCGGCAAGCCACCCTTTGATCTCATCCATCGCCTTTTTGCCTTGTCATTCAGCATCCTTGGGTTCTCTAACTTTAGGTAATCTATCACTGCATCGCGAAACTACTCGGTGATGTGCTGACTGCTCTTTCTTGTTGCTGATTTGGTTTCTTCCCTCATGGCTGGCACACTAGAACTTTAGGCGGTGGGACTGGCCCTTCGGCGATTCGACAAACGCTCTTGGCGATCACCAGGCTTGCCTTCTTTTAATTTTTTAGTTTTTTTGTTCCTTTTTGCATGTTAGTGTCGTTTCTTTGTTCCTCAAATCATGTACCTGAAATAAAGGATTTTTCATCAGTTTATGGCACAAATTAAGCATTTGAGGACACTAAATCTATATAAAAAAAGCCTTAAATGAGTCCAAATCTCAGACTCATCAACCCCAACTTAAACTTTTGCTTGTCCTCAAGTAAAACTCAAGTTCAGCAGTTCAAAAATATTGTCTCACACAGTGCTACAAAAGAGACAACATGAATGCACACAATAAGACTCGACTACTCATGCAATGATCAATTGTGCACTCAAAGATTCAAGTTGTGACTGCACCATTACCAAAGATGTTCAAGCTCAATAAAGTTACTCAAATGCCCTCACAACAAAGATGATTCCATAGTTACACACAATTTCTCAAGAAATTATAGTTTCGGAATCACATACGACTCTTACACTCACAAAGATGAACACATGCATGACATCACCCATAGGTTTGCCCTTATTTTCCAATCAACATTCGTTTCATCTCACTCAAGATCAAAAAGGTCATTTCAAGGCTTATAACGGGACTGAGTGTAAAGGTATGGTCATTTAGGCTTAGTGGCTGCTACCCTCATGAAATGTGTTCTGAACATCACTTTCTTCCTTTTCTTCAACATATTAATCATGATCAAAATTTGCCCCATTATTCAACTTTCAATGGACTACCGGACACCCCACTTCTTTTGCAACTTTCACAACTTTATTTCATAACTTTTTCATTCTTTTTCGTTTGCTTTCTTCTTCTCTTTCTTTTTTTATATGGAGGGGTTCTATCTTTTTCAAGACCATGGCTCAAAGGGGGATTTGTCACACTTCTTGATTTATCTTCTCTTTTCACCACATCCCCAACTTAGGCTTTTGGCCTAAGTTGGCTATTCAAACAAACCACACTTCATGAGATTTATGGGTGAATAGATAAAGAGGGGTCATAATTGTTCAAGTTTCTTCCAAGAAAAGGATAATGTTCAAAGGGGTTCAAGCAAGGTTCACACAACTCACAAGGTTGGCCACAAAAAGAGGTATATTGTCAAATTGTTTCACTCATCAAAATCATTGTCTAAGATCATTTCAAGAGATTACATCACTTTATAAACTAGACAAACGGGGAAAATTCTAGGTGTCACCAAACATAATATTCAAGGTAAGCTCATCACACAAGGCATTGACACCAATATCAAACGAGACTCATTCGAGCTAGTGTGCAATGTTCATCACAAGACACTCCATTCGATAACCGACTAGTCACAACTAGATGCAAAAAGTCCATATATTATCTATGCAACTTCATTTTGCCTCATCGTAGCCGCGCATTCATTTTGTTCTATTATGAGCACTATTTAAGTCATCGGTATTGATCATAATCGATACTCAAATTTGCACAAAAACAACCACAATCACACACAAAAGAGGTGGCACAAAAATTTTAAAATGGGTAAAAAACCATTTCCATTCAAAACAAGGAGCCACAAGCTCAAATATCCACAAGATAGAATCAAAACAGTTTAAAACACAAAACCCAATATATATACACAAAATGTAATAACAAGAGGTAGGTATGGAAATACCTCACCCTACCCACAAAAGAAAAGAAGTTGTCCTCAAATGCAACTAAAACATAAAAATCACAAAAGCAACAGAGAGGAGGTAAAGAATTGCCCTGTCTACTAAGTTGCTCCATCTGTCGGGGCATTAATACCTGGTGTCAAACTCTGGTCTTGGGCAGCAGTTCCTAAGGTAATAGCAGCATTAGCTCCACCAGAGCCTGCCATGGACGTATATCTCAACGATGTATGAATGACTAACTGCACTATTGTCTCCTCTAAATCAGGCAGGTCCTCATAAATGGTCGCCTCCTAAGCCTCAAGTTGCTCCTCATCCATCTCCGTTTCTGACTCAGCAGCAACCACATCATCCATAGGCTCATCTATGGTGGTAGCTGGAGGCACATCAAAATTGGCCAGGACACCTTGAGCCTCAGCTAACTTAAATAGTGAAGTAAAGTCTGTGGACTTCAGATAGTCCACATTCTGCCAAAAATTAGACATCTCGGCTTTCAAAGTTATCACCTCGGACGTAACTCCCTGTCCTCTCTCACAAGTATCTACTCTCACCATGAGAACATCAATCGCCGTTCAGAGGGGTGTCTACGCAGATGAAATAGCCCACTCAATCATTGAGGGAACCTTGGCCTCTAACCAAGAAGCCCGCACATCGGTAGAATAGGCTAGGTGCCCCATCTTTAGGAGCATGGACTGAGTGATCCTAGTAAACTGGGAAGTAGCAACAGAACCTGGGGCCTGGTAAGGAGTGGCAGTGGATGTACTGAAAGGTTCTGGGGCTAGAGTAGGCAAAAATGCCTCTGTAGGTATGGACTCAACATCAACCTTTGGGTATGTATCCACCGGAGTTGCTCTCCTCCTGTGCGCCACATCCCGTGTGTACTTGGCCTCTATGCGCCGGATATAGGTGGAGGATGTGGGTGTGACCTCAATGTCCCTCTTCTTGTCACGAGGAACTCCAGCCCACCGACATAACCCTGTGATCAGAACTGGGAAAGAAAGGGAAGTCTGGCGCTGTTTGGCCCTCATAGCCATCTCCTACTCTATGATCAGCACGAAGTTTAGCCTCTTCCTTGCTATGATCAACCCAATACAAGCCTCCTTTGGGTGGCTGAGGATGGACTCATTCTTTGAAGGCATGATGGAGCTGCTAATGAACCCAAACCAATATTGAGCGGCGATGTTCAAGTCCTTCTTCTCAATGGGAGCTCCAGCCTCAATCCACCTCGTGGTGGTGTCAGATATGAGGGGAGCTAGCCATCCCGTTAGATCATCTAGGGTCTGTGTTGTAGTCAAGCCCTCATACTAATTCTCGAATAATGTAGCTCTGTCAAGTGCATCATTGATATCATCGCTGATGCATCCCACTGTTCTCCCCCGTACCACTACAATTGTCACTTGTTTGAAGGTGTTAGCCTTCTTCTTTCCATGGTGCATTAAATCACCATAAGTAGTGTAGAACTCTCTGACCCATGTCCCTATATGGGCCTTAGGGCCTGGTGAAACTGTCAACTCTGTGGAACCGGACAGTGTCCCCCACCACAGAGTACCTGTCCATCACCCTATCTATGGACAATCTCTTTTTCCTCTAGAATGATCCTCAATCCTTCGGCATTTAATCTCTTGACAAGCCGGGGAGGAGGACACAGAACTGGTTGTGCAGGAACCACCGTCTGTGCCAGTGATGGCATGGTCTCAGCAGTAGCAGAGGTAGACTCTAGGATCCTAGACGGATCTTGATGAACTCGGGCATGGATCTCAGTTCACTGGGTCTGTAGTGGTTAGTCATCCTCAGGTTCGGAGAATGAGGCTTAAGAGTGGACAGACTCCTCATCACTACCGGAGTTGTGCTCCAATCTCTTCGTTGCGAGCACTTTTCCCTTGCCATTGCTTCCCTTCGGATGTGCTTTGTTTCTCTTTTTAGAAGTAGCAGCTACTCCCTCATTAATTATGATGCCCTGTGCTCGTTTGTAGGGCGACATTCCACTCTCGTCCAAGTTGGTCCTAGCCATATCTACAAAAAATGTAATGACCCTCCAGGTCATTTTTAAATTAAAGAATTCATTTCATCGTTTAGAGCGTTCCTGTAGCGACCCCAAGTCATTTATGACTTGCTGGCACTGACTGTTCGGTCGCCTGGTCGTTCGTTTGGGTTTTAGGCCCG
>JAJOOF010000951.1:0-22002 GCA_029582545.1 Solanum lignicaule | reverse complement strand
AGGCTTTCTTTAGGGTTTTTTTGGTTTTGTTTTTTTTGGGGTTTAGAGCATTTGATTCCTTAGTTTTATGGGGTTTTGAGGTTATTTTTTGGGAGTTTTTTAGGATTTTAATGATTAGGGATTTTTTTATGGTTTTTACGGTTTAAGTTTTCTTGAGGTTTTTTTGGGTTTAGGGTTTCTTACAGTTTCTTAGATTTTTAGGTTTTCTTAAGGCTTAGTGTTTAGGGTTTGTATTTTATGCTCTAAGGTTTAGGGCTTAGGCCCTAAGGTTTAGGGTTTAAGCCTTAAGGTTTAGGGTTCAGGGTATAGTCTTTAAGGGTTAGGCCCTAAGTTTTAGAGTTTAGGATTTAGTCCCTCAGGTTTAGGATATGGAGTTTAGGTCCTACATCTCTATCAAGCAGTGGGAGACCCAAATAGGTCAGATTTCGTCTCATTTAAACCCGAGACAACAAGAGGGGTTGCCTAGTAACACTATGGCCAACCCCAAGAATGAAGTTTAAATAAGGACTTTCGTCGTGCCACGACGTTAACTAAAGTGCTGCTAGGGAGGCAACCCAAGTTTTTAATTGCTTTTTTTTTTAAATAATCGTGTGTTGATTGTGCAGGTTTAAAGAGTGGAATGTGAGGATAAGTATAGGTTGGCGAGCCGAAGTTCCAATCAGCGACTCGCCGAAGAGGTTGGCGAGCCTGACTAAAATCGTCGTTGGACTCAAGAAATCAAAAGTTGGAGTCTGTAAAACTCAGCGAGCCCATGGACAAGTCGGCGAGTCGCTGAACAGGTCAGCAACCCTAACTTTGTCTATTGTTTGGACCCCCAACTTAACTGGAGGTCTTGTAAAACTCGGCGAGGTAGGTAACCACTCGGCGTGTCGCCGAAAGGGTGAGAATTGGACGGTTTTTAAAAGTCAAAGGTTTAAACTTTAAACTCTTTCACATTCCCTCACTTTTTAACTTCCTAATATAACACCCACACTATATTTTCCCGTATTTTTGCATTTTACCGCTTGCACTACTAAAAAAAATAGTGTTTAACGATGGATATTAGCGACGACTTATATTTCGTCACTAAATAGCAACGAATTCGCAACAAAATAGCCATTTTGTTGCAAAAATTACTAATAATTTTTTGAGTTATAATATAGCGACGGATTGGCAACGGAATATTTTTTTGGTCGCTATAAAATATCGCGAAACTTTGGCGTCTTAATTTTCGCTATGGATTTTGCAACAAAGTAGGGGTGACAAAATTTATTAATATTCTGCGACGGAATTTGTGATGGAAAAGCGTTGCTAGATTAATAATTATATTTTTATGGAATTTAAATTATACAGTGCCAAAAAATCCGTCGCTAAAACCTAATCTAAATAAATATAATTATTTAGTAGCAATGGATGTCATAATTCGTCTATAAGTTTGTTGCAAATATTTTTAGCTAAGTTGGACCTTTCTTAAATTCATCGAGCTCAAAACAAAAAAGGAACAACAAAACATTTTTCCCAAAAATTAAGGTTTTCTTCCTCAGGTGAACTCCCGTCTTAGCTCCCGTCTTAGCTCCCGTCTCCTTCATCCTCAGTCGGAAAATGTTCCCATGCTTCTTCAACCTTAGGTGAAAGGTAATTCTCTTTGTTCATCTATGTTCATCTCCTCTATGCAAGGCATGGTTGTGCCGTGATTCTCTTCTTGGGATTCATGGTTTCCGGGATGCAAAACCCTTGAAAAACCCTTGAAAGGGGTGGAAGTGGTATTTGCAAAAGAAAATCAAATATTTTTCATTTTAATTGAAATTCTTACCATTAGAGATGGAGTTTTGTTTGCTGATGCTTTTTACAAAATATATTTATGTTCATCTCCTCTATACATATAAATGTTTCATTTTTTAGGGTGCTTTGTTAGATTTGGATTATTATGGTGCTTAATTTTTTATGGTATGGGTGTTATTTATAAAAAGTTTTGATTTTTAGGGATATTGCTTTATTACCCAGGTGGGGAATTGTGGATTTTGTGTTTCTTAGATGAGAACTTGTTGTATCTTTGTTGATGGTGAAGTCTTGGTGGTATCTGAATCATCTGAGCAAACTGTATATGTTCTGTGCGGAGTTGTGGTTTGATATGTTATTATTTTGGCTCTTTAGGTTCATGAATTAATCAACAATGCATCAATCCCAATTCCAAAACTCGTTGGTGTCAACCATGAAATCGTTGGTAGTCGTTACATAATTTGTCGTAGTTTAACTATAGTAATACTATTTCCAACATGATCATCAACCCACTGCAGTCCTCTACCTTTATGCTAATCTTATATAGACAAAGTTGTTGTTTTTCTATTCATCATCTGAATTAAACAATGGAGAAGGAATATGGAGACAATAATATGTGCATCTAGCTTTTTGGAATGTTGCTTTGGTGGTTATTAGAAGTGACCGGCTCTTATGCATATACTTTACCCTCTTCAAACCCCACCTGTTTGATTTCTATATTGTTGTTCTATCATTTACTGAATTTTACTTTAATTAACTTGCGACTGACATGTGGTTGATATATTTCATGTTTCAGCCCTTCTTTATCTTTATCTCTTCGGGTTGAGCTATTCCATACCATAGTGTAGTGAATCTGTCAGGAAGATTGGTACTTGGCAGAAAACAATTGAGATTTCACTTATAATAGGTGTATTGACCATCTACTGTAGTTATATGTAGAATAATTGAAGCTTCTCCGAGCTAACTCTGTGCTAGTTGTTTTATTACTATTATAATGTCTTATAATTCATTTTCCATTTATCGTATGCATGATTGCCATTGTTCTCTCAAAAGATGGCAGCAATGCTTATTTTTCTGCAAAGCATTCGAGTGTCATTTACTGTGTGACAACTTGCCTCTCATGTTGTTCCTTGCCATGTGCAGTTGGTTGCTGATTTAAGTGTTGTAGTTGTTCTGCTTTAGCTTCCTACTTGTTTGAAGGTGAATAGCATCTCCCTTATATTGTTCCCTTTCCTCTCCGCAAACATATATGCATATCATGTGTTTGAATATACATAACTCCTTTCACCTAACCATGATTATGTAATATGTATTATTTACTTGATTAATCACTTGATCATGGTAAATTGTATTGATTTGATGTGAAAGATGGCAGGAGTTCCTTTTAGCTTTTGAAAATGTTACCATGATTTTCTGAACCTGTTTGATTTGTTTGTGTGTTAAAATACGTTTTATGCTTTAAAATTCACCTTGAAATGATTTGATTCAATGAAATTAGGAAGGATTTTTTGTCTTATTTAACACGCTTTAGTTGGTTAGTGTTGTATGGTTCATTTGTAGAACTAATTTAGTTTGAGTATTTTGGTGTTGAATATACTGATTTAGGTGATTTGGGGTTTACAATTGCAGTTTCGATTGAATGTTTTCTCTGCCTCAGCTTTCCGTATCCAAAGAAAGACATTGACATCCGGTGTATGAAACTCGAAGAAAGACATTGACATCCTGTAAGTGTTCTATTTTCCCATTTTCTTCTTCTTTCCGTTGTCATCCTTCTTACTATTCCCATTTTCAGATCTCATGAAAAGAATTTATGTTGACGTTAGAAAAGCAAAATGTTGCCTCAACCATCTTATATAAGAAATTAATTTCATTTTGAAAGAACAAGTTTTTTAATGTTATTTCTTATGATAAATATCTATAGTTTTATCCGACTAGTTGTGTACTATCATTTAGCAATTAAATTTTCTGTTGTGCGATACTACTAGTTAGAGTCATTGTTGGGGAAAGTAGATGTCGTTGCAAAGACTTGGTGGAATTCTCTCATTAGGAATGGATATTTTTTATATTTTTGGTGAGGCTTCAATTTCTTGTAAACTTATCTGCTGGTTTAGTAATGATGACAAACTGGATTAATGCATGTTGTTGGAGGTTTTGTTTGGAAATGCATGAAGGTAATGGTTTAAAAGAAAGCTTCATGATTTAATAATGTAGTTCTCCAGTTATTGTAAAAGAATATTATAACTAGTGCACTTTAAAAAAGTTGGTTCAAAGGAGGTATATCGTTCTTTCTTCTGTTAATTGATTCTATTTGGATAATTGAGGTATTAAAAAAAGGCGAGGCTCTCTGAATTGATGTGGTTTGTTAAGAATAGAAAAGAGGAAGCATGAAACTATTTAGACCATACCAACTTATAATTAAGGTTTACTTCTTGTCCTTACATTTATACTAAGCCTTTTTAGTTGGGTTTGATACTTGTACATCAGATTATGGATGAGTGTAAGATAAGAGAACTTCTGGTTTAGAGAGCCCATAATTTGTCGTAAAAAGAAAATTATCTAGAATTTGAATGAAATGGATCTAACAAGAATGGACTGACTGACTGGTTCTGAAGGGCTCATGATTCACCACTCACTTCATAAGTGTTTATGCAACTCAAGACAACAACTCATTCAAATTAAATGTTTAGTTGTTACTTGTTCTGTTATTGTTTCATGTTCTAGATAATAACCAAGACAATCTGATGTTATTGTTTCATGTTCTTGTTAATAACCAAGACAATCTGATGTTAAAATATTGCAAGCACTACTGTTTTAACTTAATCTGAGGATTTGGTTGATATTCACAGGAAGTAAGCCTTACTCTTTATTTTTACCCCTGATTTAACTCTATTTGAAGGACTTGTTGATCTTTCTATGCATTTGGTGTTTTGTTATTTGTATGCTTGTAGTATTAGTTCCTTATTTATAAAAGAAAGTATAGTTTATACTCTAAAGTAAGTTGGCTGGAATTAGAATGCTTTAGCATCTTGATCAACATAAAAATGCTTCAGTAACTTGATTGGAAGTAGAATGTTTTATTATTCTGTAAGTTGACTGGAATTAGAATTCATCAGTAAGGAAAAGTTTATTTTTTAATCTAAGTTTTGAAAAGCTTGTAAGCTCTTTTTCAGCTTTCCTAGTAAGAAATTTCAGAAACTGTTTTTGTTAGTTTGATCTGTATATTTGGACTAAATTTAATGAATATGAATTAGAGTACCTTTTGGTCAATCAACTTGTACATTTTTACTAATAGTTCTCTTTGTTTAAGCATTAATAGGAACATGAATAATCTAGAGTGTGGTTTAATGTATGAGAGGTTGGATGGTCGAGGGGCTATAAACTCTAGTTTCATAACCAGTGTGGATAAATTTATCGAATTTGCATGTTCACAACAGAATCGTTTGAGTGGTGACAAGGTTAGATGTCCATGTAAAAAATGTCACAACTTTAGATTCATGGATGTTGAAATTGTTAAACATCACCTTTATAAGACTGGATTTGTTGATAACTATTTTGTTTGGAAGCATCAAGGGGAAAAAGATGTGATCAATGAGATTTTGTCAGGTCAAGATTTGCATGGTAGTGCTCAACCTGAATTAACATATGATAATCCATACCGACAAATGGTTTTAGATGCTTCGTGTCCCAACTTTCCCAAGGTTCAAGTTGGCAATCCTCTAGCAATATTAAACCTCAGTCAACTCATCCTTGTGAACCTTTGATGGAGGAAGATCCTAATCCCGACTCTCAAAAATTATATGATTTGCTACAAGCAGCTGATCAAAAATTATATCCCAGTTCTTCTCTCTCTCAACTTGCGCTTGTCTCTCGGATGTTGAATATTAAAATGGTGAACAATATGTCACAGAGAGGTTATAATCAAATGATGCAATTGTTGAAAGAGGCTTTAACCGAAGATAATATGGTTCTTGATAGTTATTATCAGACCAACAAGCTAGTGCGTAGTTTGGGTTTACTGGTTGAAAAAATTGATTGTTGTGAATCAAGATGTATGTTATATTGGGGTGATGATGAACACCTTACATGCTGTACATTATGTGGCCACGAGTGATACAAGCGTCGTGTCGGCTCTCACAAAAGGAAATTGGTCCCTTATAAGAAAATGTATTATTTTCCTTTGATTCCTACATTGCAAAGATTATATGCATCCCCTGCTACTGCTGCTGACATGAGATGGCATCATGAGCATACAAAAGAGGATGGTGTAATGCGTCATCCATCAGACTCCCAGGCTTGGAAGCACTTCAATAAAACTCGTCATTTTTTTGTTGCGGAACCAAGAAATGTAAGATTGGGGTTATGTACTGATGATTTCCAACCATTTAGTTAGTCTAGGAGTAAATACTCTTCATGGCCAGTGATTGTCACTCCTTACAATTTACCTCTAGGGATGTGTATGAAAGAGGCTTATATGTTCTTAACAGTTATTGTTCCAGGGCCAACCAATCCCAAACATAAAATTGATGTTTATCTGTAGCCTCTGATAAAAGAATTGACTTTGTTGTGGGAGACATGTGTGGAAGTATTTGACATCTCAAAAAAGTAAAACTTTCAACTAAAGGCAGCTTTAATGTGGATAATCAGTGACTTTCCAGCATATTCTATGTTATCGGGATAGAGTACTGCGGGTAATTTAGCATGTCCCTATTGTATGGAGGAAACACAATCCTTTAGATTGAAACATGGAAGAAAAACATCATTGTTTGATTGTCATAGGATGTTTCTTGACCAAAATCACCCATTTAGGAGAGATCATAAAAACTTTCTTCAAGGCAAGACTGTCCAAAGATCACAAACACCATATAGAACAGGAGCGGAATTGTTGAACCAAATATGTGACTTGGGCATAAGGAAATTAATAGAGTTAGATGAAAACAAAGTTAATCGAAGATTATGTAAGTCTTGTCGATGGAAAAAGAAAACCATCTTTTGGGATTTGCCTTATTAGAGTTCTAACATGATTCGACATAATCCTGATGTCATGCATATTGAGAAAAATGTCTTTAATAATGTGTTTAACATAGTTCTTAATTTTGATGACAAAACCAAAGACAATCCACAATCACGTCAAGATATGGTAGAATATTGTGATCGACCTCAATTGGCAAAAGACAATAGTGGAAAATATCCCAAAGCTGCATATACAATAAACAAGGAAGCACGAGCAATCTTTTTCAATTTGATGAAAGGCTTGAAGTTTCCAGATAGGTATGTTTCCAATTTGGGTAGATGTCCAGACACAAATGCGAAAAGGATATTTTGCATGAAAAGTCACGATTGTCACGTGTTCGTGCAACGACTAATGCCTATTACTTTTCGTGAAATTTACTGCAGCTAACTCAATCTCTATTATGTTTTTTAAGTTGAAGTACTTGGGAGCTGACATGGTTAAAATAACAGAATTATTTTCTATTTCCTGTTTGCAATGAGGGAAATCTTGCCTCTTCTACTTCCTGATAGATCATATTTTAATTGGAGTTAGTGAAATATATGAGTGCTCCTAGGAGCATTTGATAAATGAATCTTTAAATATTTGAAAAGGTTCTGATGTAACTTGAACTAATAATTTCCAACAAATTTAGTTTGAAAACATTTCTCAGTTAATCAACTATTAGAAAAGGTTCAGATGTACCAAAACCAGTATCTCTTCAAGGAAATACACATGATGTCATAGCTCTTGATGCTTAATGTTTTGAGAATTCTGGATTGCAGCATGTTCAACTATTGTGGTAGCCTACACATGTTTTTTCTACTAAAATCCTAAAACAGCAAAACAAAGAATAGAATATTAATAATTGAAAGTTGTCCATTTGCATTTACTGTTAGCAGAGGAATAGTGAGAGAAAAGACAGTGTGAGAATTCTGGATTACAATTAAATGCAGGCTCAACATTTCAATATGTATACACTGCTGGTCTAATGTATGCACTACTGAATTTTGGTACAATATGTATGCACTGCTGGTCTAAATGCAAGCTCAACATATCAAGCAAAATTTATCAAGCAGTAATTCTTTGAGTCTGAGGAGCATATTTAGACATACAACATTTTTGCCTTTTCCCTCCATTATAATTTTATTCCTAACCTTTAATGTTCTCTCTTTATCTCAATTTATTACAGGAAAAATATGAAGAAATATTATGGGAAAAAACAACCTCTCAATCTGATATTGATCAATGTGAAGCATACTACTAAGCTGGCGGGGGAGAAAAGAAAAAAAGAATACACGATCTTCGATCTGAAGCAAAAACTTACTACGGGCAGAATCTTTGTGCCACATCATCTGTAGCACCTTCAATTTCTCAACATCAACAAGAAATATGGATGTGTTTGTGAAGGAAATAATTCCTGCCCTTACTAATCATTTTCTTCTGGTTATTATGGAGTGGGTACAACAAGTGGTTACTACCATTGACAATCTATCACTTGTGACACCCATGGTGCCTCCTCCTGCTACCACTAATGAGGACAAGGTTGATCCCTTAGTTTCAAGTGAAGAGAGTATCCCTTAATTAGTCTTTTGTAGCTTTCATTTTTGGAAGTTGTCTATGTTTTTGAAAAGTACAAATTGTGCGATAACAATAATTGATGAATGTAGGTTCTCTTAAGAATAAGTGACAAATTGCTTTTGATGTTTTGCACCGAAAGTATCTGATTAGGATTTTGCTATCTACAGATTTTGAACCCTCTAAATATTATTTTATATGAATTTTTGTTATTTTAGAGGTATTTAGTAATTGTTATTTAATTTATTTCAGCAATGTATATTTAAAATAAATAAATGAAATTATTTTCCAAGAAAAATTTTAGCAACAAATTTGGTGACGATTAGGTCGTTGCTATGAAAAATATTGGTGACGGATTAGCGACGAAACATTTTAGTGACAAATATGCTGGCTCAAATACTAGAATATTTTGTGACGGATTAGTGACAGAAATTCCGTTGCGAATTTATTTGAAATGATGAAATTAATTATGAAATTAGCAACGAATATTTTGTGACGGATTAGTGAAGGAAATTTCGTCGCAATTTTGTTTGAAATGACGAAATTAATTATGAAATTAGCAATAAACTATATAAGTATAACGATGGACCAGACTGTCCCTAACAAGTAGCGACGAATAGCATTCATCTCTAATCCGTCGCTAAACTTGTGATAGAACTCATTTTTCGTCGCTAAGAGATTACTAACGAGCGAAATACTAGCAACCAACAATCCATCGCAAATCCGGTTTAGCAACGGAAAAACATAGATTATCGACGAATTTCATCAGTCGCTAAATACTATTTTTTTGTAGTGTTAGTCGTTGATTGTTTGGTCGGAGTTGGAATTCTTTGCCCCCTAGCTTTCAAACTATTTATTCAACATTAAAGGTTGGTTTTATGAACCTCGAACTTGTATTTAGCTGTTTTACTCATTTGCAATTATTTTTATCTTAGTGATGTGTGTTGGGCCTTTCTGAATTCATGTTTGTGTGCTTGTTTGCCGAATTAATTTGAATATCATGCCTAAAATTGCCTAATTGTTCATTTCCCGAATTTCATGCTTTAAAATTGTTCCAAATTGTTGGGTTGTGCTAAATTGTTGTTGGCTCTAGTCAACTGAAGTCTGAGTAACCCATATTTGTGCAAAATGACGTGCTTTGCCCAATGATGGAGCGGTTGACGTCATTCTTAAGGGCTAAAGTCATCAAATGGCTAAATTTATCCAAACTGAGAGAAGTCTGAGTATCCCGGAGGCATGGGTCTTATGGGTCTAAGTCTAATTTTTCTAGTGTATGGTTTATTTTGTTTTCGGAGATGCAGGGTTGATTTTGGGAGTCGGGGTAAAAATAGGCACGTTGGGCAGTTTGGCGAGCTAGGTCGAGCTCGCCGAACTACTCGGCGATTCGCCGAATCCCTCTAAATCGCCTTTATTTTCATGCATTTGTTATGTTTTGTGTCTGTAACTTTTGGTGAGAAGTCAGAGTTTGCCGAGTGCACTCGGCGACTCGCCGAAAGTCTTCTTTAATCGCCATTTATGTGCCCTTAACCCTTAAAATACACTATACCTTTCGACGGACTGGTCTGTGCTCGCCGAATGCTGTCGGTGATTCACCGAAAGGCCCCTCCCATCGCCGACTTGCTAATTTTTCTGGAAATTTTTTAGCCAATCCTTTTGGCGAGCCCGATCTGGCTCGCCAAAGTGATTTGGCAACTCGCCGATCCGTTCAGCGAGTCTATTTGCAACTGTTTTTTTGTACATTTTCTTGAAATGAATCTAACTCTTTTTGATGTTTTTGCAGATATGGCTAGAACCAACCTCGTCATGTCGCCCAGTAAAAGAGCACGTGGCATAGTGATAAATGATGGGGCAGCAAATCCCCCCAAAAAGGAAAAGACAGCACCTCATAAGGGAGGTAAGGGGAAGGGCAAGAAGCCCATGTCTGAGGCTCCGAAGCATAACTCCGGCAGTGAGAGAGAGTCCTTTGACTCCAAAGCTGCATTCTGCGAGCCAGATGATTACCAGCCTCTCTAGTCTGGGTGAGCGGAGATCCCTGCTAGGTCTCACCCAGACTCATCGAAAGCTATAGAGGTGGCCTCTTCTGTAAGATACAGTGCCAGCTCCGGCACCGACTGTGGTCCTAGTGCCACCAGCACAGGTTCCTCCTCCCCGGCTACTCAACAGATTAAAAGTCAATGGGTTGAGGACAATTCTAGAAGAGAAGTTGCTATTTATAGATGGTTTAGTGGGTAGATACTCCACAGTAAGGGACACACTCCTGTATTATTATTTCGAACAATTCACCAGGCCTTGAGGCCCCTATTTTCCTACATGGGTCCGGGAGTTCTACACTGCATACGGTGAACTGGTACCCAAGGGAAAGAAGAAGGCCAGTGCCTTCAGACCGGTGAAGTCTGTCATGGTCCGGGAAAAGGAAGTAAGGTGCAGCAGTGACCAAATTAATATTGTACTCGACAGGGTTTTAGGTTCTATGATGTAAAATGGATTACATCAAGGCCATTTACTAGAACCCAAGCTCAAGACCTTCAAAGGATGCAAGGGCTATTCATGAAGATGGAGGTGCTCGAGATGGTGTTGATGACAAGCAAGGACTTTCATGCCTTGAAAATTGCTGAAGAAGTCCATTCCGGTGAGCAGGGTCCACTTGGCTCATCGCCCAATGTCTTAGGCGATGGCCCCAGTTCACCTAATGTTACAGAACATGGCTAGGGACTGAAGAATGGCAGAGATACTCGCCGACAAGGTCAGCGCATCGCCAAGTGACTAGGCGAGCCCGACTTGGCTAGCCCTTTTGTCTTTCGGGTCACTTTTGGGCCTTTTATCCTAAACTCTATAAATAGTTGGGTAGGTTTCCTTTTAGACTTTGATTATTTTGATGTTAAAAACTGAAAACTCATGTTTGAGTGTTGAGAGCTTGGTTAAGCTTGTGTTGCCTTTTGTTAGAAACGTTGGTTTGGGATATCACTTCCCTTAAGGTCATCGTAAGAGTTTGCTGGTTTTTGTAGGATCAACGAATCGAAGTCATTGGGTTTAGTATACCCTTTGATTGCTTTTTGTTTCCTCTCTTTGTGTCTATCTATTTATCTTTATTTTCCGTCTGTAATTTCCGCATTAGATTGTAGTTCTTCTTGTGAGAATTACATCATTTGGTATCAGAGCCAAGTCTAGCTTCGTTCCTATGAATCTAGGCTTGGGATTTTGTTTAAAAAAAATATATATCTGGTTATTTTCGTTTTTGCGATTTGGCTGAAATGGATTTCTTAGATCTAAGTCTTATTTGAGTTTCTAAGGTTGGAATAGTGTTCTCCAACTATATTTGAGTCTTGGGCTAAGATTGGAAGGGGTTTTGAGTTTAATTGAAGAATCCACCACTGAAGACTTGAAGAAACTTTGAAGAAGACAAAGTGGGTTTTCAAATCGAAAGGTTTTGGCTTTAAATTAAAGGTTAAAAAGTATTGGGTGTTGTTCCCCATATCAAAGAGAGCCTTCACCTAAATTTTCGTGAAATTCTGAGACAAAAATTGTAAGGGTTTTATTTAGGTGTTCATCTTGTTCTTGAAGTTCTTGAAGAACATTCATATCTTCAAGGAAGAAGATATTTGAAAAGACAAGTGTTTGATTCAAAAGGGGAAGAAAGAGAAAGAGTAAAGGTGTTTGTAAAAAGGAAATTACTAAAAGGGGTAAGTCCTAAAGGACAAGAGCAGGGGGCCCACCAGATTTCAAATTTCAGAGAATTGAAGGAGCTGCAGAGGGTCCATTGGGTGTGCAAGAGCGTGCATCACCTAACCAATCGGCATTTCGCCCTTTTGGGCAGGTTGCTCACCGAATTGGCCACCCATTTGAGGGAGCTACTAGAACATTCGGCAGAACCAAGCCTTGGTCGCCGAGTCCCATTGGCGCATCGCCGAACTACCACCTCTATCGCTGAGTTGCCTTGTCAATTTGCAGAGTTTGGTGAGTCCATCTTCAAGTTGGCGAGCTGAACTTCAACTTAGGCGAAGAATACAGGTCATTCAGCGATCGAAAACTCTAGTTACTCCTAATCTCAGGTTTTGAATTCTCCGTTTCTTTTCTTTTGATTCTCAAACGTTTTTGAAGAATCCTAAACCAGTTTTCAACTCGTAAATACTCTACTTGTTGACCATTGGTTATTGAATTCACTTCTTTGTTTGTGCCTTTTATTTTCGTGCTTTTCTCATTTTTACTTCGTAGTTAATTCTTGATTCCAGTCCGTTTGTTTAATCGAGTCGTCCGTTCTTTTTCAAACAAGAATCCATTCCAACCTAGAGTTGAAATTGGTACCTTGTGATCGACGGAATATAACAATTGTCAACATTAGCCACGCCAATTGAGAGGCAATCAAAGGTGTGTAAACATGAGTGATTGTGAGTTCAATTTATTAACGCTAACGTTGTTTGCTGGTTGTTTTTGTAAGTTGTTTTAATGTAAGGTACAATGGAGGCAGGAGGAGATACTTAAGCACCCGTCGGAGAAATTACTTTGGCAACTTTGATGGAAGCGTTGAACAATGTGAGAGATGATATAGCATGGATGGACGGTAGGATTGCTACGGTGGAAGGTCGAGTCCATTCCAATGACTCTACACCACAAGCTACTTTTCGTGCTTCTACAAGTGGGCCCAAACACAATCACGCTCCTACTCTCACACCCAGAACCCTCCACCAAACCTTGCACCCAACATTTGTGAAATTGGGTTCAAATTGCCAAAGTACCTATCGACCATTCCATTTTCCGCTTAGTCAAGAAGCTCCACCAAATCAAAGCCATCCTTACCAAACACCACCTAACCAGAATATTCCCTACCAAAGACCACAACCCCAACCCAATCCCGTGAATGAGGTGAGGAATGATGAAGATCAAGAAGGTTATGAGGGTGAAGGTGAAGAAGCCCCATGGAATGAGTCACCAAGGAATCGACCAAGAGGTCAATTGTTGAAAGGTGGACCAAGAGGTAGATTGGGTCCAATGCCATTTGAAAGGAGGCAACATGGGAACCACCCTCAAGGTGGAGGCCAATGGGATGTGAATGGCAATCAAAAAGTTGGTCAAGAAGCTAGAGAAAGACATGGTAACCGTAATCAGAGGGGTTACTACCACCACGACCAAGGTGGCCATGGAGGCCGGGACGTTTGCATCTTTTCTATCAAAACAACTCTTCCAACATTTAGAGGGAAATGCGATCCCGATGCTTACTTAGAATGGGAGCGCAATGAGACCGAATTTTCAATGTGAATGAATTGGCGGAGGTCAAAAGTAGTTGCTATGCTATCGCCCAATTTGAGGGATATGCTGTCACATGGTGGGAATACATGAAGAGGCATTATTTAATTGTCCAAGAAGGTTATCCTCCACCATGGCTCGAGTTGAAAAGGTTCATGAGAGCTAAGTATGTGCCGGAAAGATACCGCCAAGGATTACTTGCCAAATTGTATAACTTGAGGCAAGGAAGCAAAGTGTTGAAGCATATCATGATGAGTTCCAAAACATAGTCATGAAGCTGGAATATAGGAAGATTGAAGAGCATGCCGTGATTCGCTTCAAGGTAGGGTTGAACAAAGATATCTTCTAAGATGACCCTTCATAGGTTTGCTACTTTGCCTGATGCTTTTGAAGCCGCCCATGAGATAGAGCTAGAGCTCAAGGAGGATAAGGTGGCTAAGTACAACACTTCATCTTCCAATTAGGTTTAGGGCTTTTTATTGTTTTTTAAGTGAGATTTTAGGGTTTTTTTAGGTTTAGGGTCTTTTAGGGTTTTATAAGGTTTAGCGTTTCTTAGGAGTTTTTTGGGGTTTTAGGATTTAGGATTTAGACTCTAAGGTTTAGGGTTTAGGATTTTGGTCCTAACATTTTGGGTATTGAGTTTAGGTCTTACAGTTTAGGGTTTAGGAATTTCTAGGATCTTTTTAAGTTATTTTTAGGGTTTTTTTAGAGTTTAAAGTTTAGGGTTTTTTTTAGAATTGCAGGATTAGGGTTATTGGGCTTAGGGTTTATTTTTAGGGTTAGGGCTTTGGTTTCTTTAGGTTTAGGGGTTTTTATAATTTTCTTTAGTGTGTTTTAATGTCTATAGAACTAGGTTTTTTTAGGGTTTTTTAGGGGCTGGTTTAGGGTTTCGTATGGTTTTTTAAGGGTTTAGGGTATAGTCTTTAAGGTTTAGTCCCTTAGAGTTTTTAGGGCTTAGGATTTTGTCCTTAAGGTTTAGGGTATAGATTTTAGGTCCTACGGTTTAGGGTTTAAAGTTTAGGCTTTTTTTAGGGTTGAATGTTTAGGGTTTTTCATTTTTTTTAAGGTTTAGGGCATTTGATTGTTTAGGTTTGTGGGGTTTTAAGGTTTCCTTTAGGGAGTTTTTAAGGTTTTTTTATGGTTAAGGATTTTAAATGGTTTTTAAGGTTTCTTAGTGTTTAGGTTTTCTTAAGGGTTTAGGATTTTTTATAGTTTCAAGTTTATGGTTTTTTATGTTTTGGTTTTTTTTTTATGGTTTAGGGCTTTGGGTTCTTTAGGTTTAGATGTTTTTAAGGTTCTATGTAGGGTTTTTTTTAGGTCTAGGATTATTTAGGGGGTTTTTTGGTTTTTTTTTGTTTAGATTTTTATGGTTTAGGGATTCTTGGGGTTTTGTAGGATTTCTTAAGGTTTAGGATATCTTAGGGCTTAGGGTTTAGGGTTTGGATTTTAGGCCCTATGGTTAAATGTTTACAATTTAGGGTTTTGTGTTTAATCTCTAAAAGTTAAAATTTAAGGTTTAGGGTTTACAATTTAGGGATTAGGGTTTAAGCCCTCAAGTTAGGATTTAGGGTTTAGGGTTTAAGCCATAAAGTTTAGTGTTTAGGGTTTAGGGTATAGTCATTAAGTTTAGGCCTTACAGTTTAGGGATATTTAGGGTTTAGGATTTAGGTTCTAAGGTTTAGGGTATAGAGTTTAGGTCCTATGGTTTAGGGATTAAAGATTAGGGTTTAGTGTTTTTTTAGGGTTTTAAGGGGTTGTAGTCCTAAAGATTAGGGTTTAGGGTTTGTATTTTAAGCCCTAAGGTTTAGGGTTTACGATTTAGGGTTTAGGGTATAATTTTTAAGGTTTAGGCTGTAAGGTTTATAGTTTAGGATTTAGGCCCTAAGGTTTAGGGTATAAATTTTAGGTCGTACGTTTTAGGGTTTTCTTAGGGTTTTAGTTAAGGATTTTTTAGGTTTCGATTTTTTTTAGGGTTTAGGGTTTAGATTTTAGTCCCTATGATTGAGGTTTAGTCCCCAAGGTTTAGGGTTTACGATTTAGGGTTTAAGCTTTAAGCTTTAAGGTTTAAGGTTAAGGGTATAGTCCTAAAGGTTTAGGCCCTATGGTTTAGGGTTTTTTAGGGTTTAGAATTTAGGCCCTAAGGTTTAGGCTATAGAGTTTAGGTCCTAGAATTTAAGGTTTAGGATTGTTTCATAGTTTCAAGTTTAGTGTTTTTTAGGTTTAGGTTTTTTTAGGGTTTAGCTCTTTGGGTTCTTTATCTTTAGATGTTCTTAAGGTTTTATCTAGGCTTTTTTTAGGTCTAGGGTTATTAAGGGGGTTTTTAGGTTTTTTTTTATTTTATATTTTAGGCTTTAGGGCTTCTTGGGGTTTTGTAGGGTTTCTTAAGGTTTAGGATATCTTAGGGCTTAGGGCTTAGGGTTTGGATTTTAGGCCCTATGGTTAAATGTTTACAATTTAGGGTTTAGTGTTTAATCTCTTAAAGTTAGAATTTAGGGTTTAGAGTTTACAATTTAGGGTTTAGGGTTTAAGCCCTAATGTATAGGGTTTAGGGTTTAGGGTATAGTTATCAAGCTTTAGGCCTTACGAATTAGGGTTTGTTAGGGTTTAGGATTTAGGTCCTAAGGTTCACAGTATAGAGTTTAGGTCTTGTGGTTTAGGGATTAAAGATTAGGGTGTAATTTTTTTTTTAGGGTTTTAGTGGGGTTTTTAAGGTGTTTTTAGGTTTAGGGTGATCTTATAGGGTTATGGGCTTTAGGGATTTGGGTTCTTTAGGTTTATGATTTTTGAAGGTTTCCTTTAGTGTTACATTAAGATTTTTAAGATTTAGGAGTTTTTGAGTTTTCTGAATGGGTTTTAGGGTTTTTTTATTGATTTTTAGGGTTTTGTTAGGGTTTACACTTTAGGCTTTTTTAGGATTTAGGGTTTAGTGATTTGGGTTCTTTAGGTTTAGCACTTTTAATGGTTTTTAGGGCAATTTTTGGGTTTTTTTAGGTTTAGGGTTTTTTAGGGTTTTATAAGGTTTAGGGCTACTTAAGGTTTTTTCAGGGTTTTAGATTTTTTTTAAGGGTTTAGGATATAGACCCTAAGGTTTAGGATTTTGGATGTTGGCCCTAACATTTTGGGTACTGATTTTAGGTCTTATGGTTTAGGGACTAGCAATTTCTAGGGTCTTTTTATGTTATTTTAAAGGCTCTTTTAGGGTTTAAAGTTTGGGTTTTTTTTAGAATTTTAGGATTAAGGTTATTTAAGTTTAGGGGTTTTCTTTGGGCTTAGGGTTTAGGGTTTATTTTTTAGGGTTAGGGCCTTGGTTTCTTTAGGTTTAGGGGTTTTTACAATTTTCTTTCGGGTGTTTTAAGGGTTTTTAGGTTTAGAGTTTCTTAGGGGCTGGTTTAGGGTTTCTTAGGGTTTTTTAAGGGTTTCGGGTTTAGGGTTTAGTGTATAGTCTTTAAGGTTTAGTCCCTATGGTTTAGGGTTTTTTAGGGTTTAGGATTTTTTCCTTAAGGTTTAGGGTATAGAGTTTAGGTCCTACGGTTTAGGGTTTAAAGTTTAGGTTTTCTTTTTGGGTTGAAAGTTTAGGGTTTTGTTAGTTTTTTTTTTTAGGGATTAGGGCATTTGATTCTTTAGGTTTGTGGGTTTTTATGGTTTTCTTTGGGGATTTTTTAAGGTTTTTTTTATTGTTTTTAAGGTTTCTTAGTGTTTATGTTTTATTAAGGGTTTTTTGGGTTTAGGATTTTTTATAGTTTCAAGTTTATGGTTTTTTAGGTTTAGGTTTTTTTTAGGGTTTAGGGCTTTGAGTTCTTTAGGTTGAGATGTTTTTATGGTTTTATGTGGGGAAATTTTAGGTCTAGGGTTGTTAAGGGGGGCTTTTAAGTTTTTTTTTTTAGATTTTTAGGGTTTAGGGCTTCTTGGGATTTCTACGGTTTCTTAAGGTTTAGGATATCTTAGGGCTTATGGTTTAGGATTTAGATTTTAGGCCCTATGATTTAGTGTTTACAATTTAGGGTTTAGGTTTTAATCTCTAAAAGTTAGAATTAGGGTTTACGGTTTACGGTTTACAATTTAGGGATAAGGGTTTAAGCCCTAAAGTGTAGTGTTTAGGGTTTAGGGTATAGTCATTAAGGTTTAGGCCTTACGGTTTAGGGTTTTTTATGGTTTAGGATTCATGTCTAAGGTTTAGGGTATAGAGTTTAGATCTTGTGATTAAGGGATTAAATATTAGGGTTTGATGTTATTAGGGATTTAAAGGGGTTTTTAGGGTTTTCTTTGGGGGTTTTTTAAGTTTAGGGTGTTTTTTTAGGGTTATGGGCTTTAGGGATTCGGGTTGTTTAGGTTTAGGTTTTCTGAAAGTTTTCTTTAGGGTTTTTTAGATTTAGGAGTTTTTGGGTTTTCTTAAAGGTTTTTAGGGGTTTTTAAAAGGATTTTTTAGGGTTTAAAGTTTGGGGTTTTTAGGATTTAGATTTTTTTAGGGTTTAGGGTTAAAGGCATTATGTACTTTAGGTTTAGGGGTTTTAACGGTTTTCTTTAGGGAGATTTTACCGGGTTTTTTAGGTTTTTGTGTTAAGAGCTTTGGGTTCTTTAAGTTTAGGGGTTTTTATGGTTTTCTTTTGGGCAATAACAGGGTTTTTTTTTTTAGGCTTAGGGTCTTTTATGGGTTTATAAGGTTTAGGGTCTCTTAGGGGTTTTAAAAGTTTTTAGGTTTTTTTTTTAAGGTTTTTAGATTTTTTTTAAGGGTTTAGGGTTTAGGATTTTGGCCCTAACATTTGGGGTATTGAGTTTAGGTCCTATGGTTTAGGGTTTAAAATTTAGGTTTTAGGAATTTCTAGGGTCTTTTTAGGTTTTTTTAGGGTTTAAAGTTTAGGGTTTTATAGGGTTTCTTAGGGGTTGTTTTAAGGGGTTCTGAGGGTTTTATTATGGTTTAAGGTTTATGGTATAATCTTTAAGGTTTAGTCCTTATGGTTTAGGGTAGTTTAGGGTTTAGGATTTTTCCCTAAGGTTCAGGGTATAGAGTTTAGATCCTACGGTTTAGGGTTTAAGAATTTCTAGTGTTTTTAGGGGTGTAAAGGTTAGGGTTTAAGGTTTAGAGATTTTCTTGGGGTTTAGGTTTTATTTTTTAGGGTTTAGGGCTTTAGTTTCTTAAGGTTTAAGGGTTTTAAGGTTTTCTATAGGGTGTTTTTAGGGTTATTAGGTTTAGGGTTTTTTGTGGGAATTTT
Source organism: Solanum lignicaule (assembly GCA_029582545.1). Classification (NCBI taxonomy): domain Eukaryota; kingdom Viridiplantae; phylum Streptophyta; class Magnoliopsida; order Solanales; family Solanaceae; genus Solanum; species Solanum lignicaule. Next base: position 3,228 of record JAJOOF010000951.1, on the reverse strand, counting down.
TTAAGGTATCTTAGGGGTTTTTAGAGTTAAGAAATTTCTAGGGTTTTTTCAGATATTTTTTAAGGTTTAGGGTTTCGTAAGGTTTTTTTAGGGTTTAGGGTTTTCTAGGATTTTTTCGAATTTAAAGTTTCTTATGGATATTTTGGGGTTAGGGCTTCATATTGATTTTATAAGGTTTGGGGTTTTAAGCATTAGGGTTTTATAAGGTTTAGAGATTCCTAGGGTTTTTTAAGGTTTAGTGTTTCCTAGGGTTTTTTAGGCTTAAGGCTTTCTTAGAGTTTTGAGTTTCTTAAGGCATAGGGTTAAGGGTTTAGATTTAAGGCCCTTAGGATTAGGTCTAACTATTTTGCATCTAGGGTTGAAGCCCTAAGCTCTAGAGTTTAGGGTATAGTCCTTAAGGTCTAGGCCCTATAGTTTAGGATTAAGGCCCTAAAGTTTAAGGTATAGAGTTTAGTAACTAAGGCTTACGGTTTAAAGTTTAGGGTTTTTTCGGTTTATGTTTTTTTAGGGTTTAGGGCATTTGATTCTTTAGGTTTATGGGGTTTCAAGGTTATTTTTTGGGCATATAAATGGTTTTTAATGTTTAGGGATTTTTTTATGGTTTTTAGGGTTAAGGTTTTGTTATGTTTTTTTTTGGGTTTAGGGTTTCTTAGAGTTTAGGTTTTCTTAAGGCTTAGGGTTTAGGATTTGTATTTTATGCTCTAAGGTTTAGGGCTTAGGCCCTAAGGTTTAGGGTTTACGATTTAAGGTTTGGGGTTTAATCCCTAAGGTTTAGGGTTTAGGGTATAGTCATTAATGTTTAGGCCGTAAGGTTTAGTGGTTAGGATTTAGGCCCTGAGATTTAGGATGTGGAGTTTAGGTCCTACGGTTTACTGTTTAGGATTTTAGAGGTTTTAAAGGGTTTTTAAGGCATTTAGTTTGGGATTGTTTAGGTTTAGGTATTTTTTAAGGTTTGGGGTTTACTTCTTTGGATTCCTTAAGTTTAAGGCTGGTTTAGATTTATGATTTTTTTGGGGTTTTTAGGGGTTCAGGGTTTCTTTGGGTTTTCAGGTTATTTTAGGGTTTAGGGTTACTTAGGGATTAAGGTTTAGGGTTTAGATTTTAGTCTCTACGATTGAAGTTTAGGCCCTAAGCTTTAGGGTTTATGATTTAGGGTTTAAGGTTAAAGCCTCAAGGTTTAGGGTTAAGGGTATTGTCTTAAAGGTTTAGGTCCTACGGTTTAGGTTTTTTTTTAGAGTTTAGAATTTAGGCCCTAAGGTATAGGGTATAGAGTTTAGGCCCTAGAATTTAGGGTTTAGGATTTTTATAGTTTCAAATTTAGGGTTTTTCAAGTTTATCTTTTATAAGGGTTTAGGGCTTTGTCCTCTTTAGGTTTAGATGTTTTTAAGGTTATCTGTATGGGTTTTTTTAGGTCTTGGGTTATTAAGATGGTTCTTAGTGTTTCTTTTAGATTTTTAGGGTTAAGGGTTTAAAGATTTAGGGTTTTATAAGGTTTGAAGATTCTTAGGGTTTTTTAAGGTTTAGTGTTTCCTAGGGTTTAGGTTTCTTATGCTTTTGAGTATCTTAGGGCATAGGGTTGAAGGTTTAGATTTTAGGCCCTTAGGTTTAGGACTAACGATTTAGGGTTTAGGGCTTAAGCCCTATGGTTTAGAGTTTAGGGTATAGTCCTTATGGTTTAGGCCCTACAGTTTAGGGTTTTTTATGGTTTAGGATTGAGGCACTAAGGTTTAGGGTATAGAGTTAAGGTTTTAAGGCATAGGGTTTAACGGTTAAGCTTTTTTACGGTTTAAAGTTTAATGTTTTTTCAATTTAGATTTTTTAGGGTTTAGTGAATTTGATTCTTTAGGTATATGGGGTTTTAAGGTTATCTTTAGGGAATTTTTAAGTTTTTGTATGTTTAGGGATTTTTTATGTTTTTTAAGGGTTTAGGTTTTCTTAAGGGCTTTTTGGGTTTAGGGTTTCTTAGAGTTCCTTAGAGTTTAGGTTTTTTTAAGGCTTATGGTTAAGGGTATGTATTTTAAGCCGTAAGGTATAGGGCTAAGGCCCTAAGGTTTAGGGTTTACAATTTAGGGTTTAAGTTCTAAGCTATCGGGTTAAGGGTATAATTTTTAAAGTTTAGGCTCTAAGGTTTATAGTTTAGGATTTAGGCCCTAAGGTTTAGGGTATGGATTTTATGTCCTACGGCTTAGGGTTTGGGGATTTTAGGGTTTCTTTAGGGTTTTTTTTAGGGTTTTAGTTTAGGATTTTTTAGGTTTAGGTTTTTATAAAGCTTAGTGTTTAGGGTTTGTATTTTAAGCCCTAAGGTTTAGGGCTTAGGCCCTAAGATTTAGGGTTGAGGGTTTAAGCCCTAAGGTTTAGCGTATAATTTTTAAGGTTTAGGCCCTAAGGTTTAGAGTTTGGATTTAGGCCATAAGATTTAGGGTATGGATTTTGGGTCCTACAGTTTAGTGTTTAGGGTTTTTTAGGGTTTTAGTTTAGGATTTTTTAGGTTTAGGTTTTTTTAGGGTTTCAGGTTTAGTTCTTTGGACTTCTTAGGTATAGGGGATTTTTAGGTTTTGGGTTTTTTTTGGGGTTTTATGGGTTTATGGTTTCTTAAGATTTTTAGGCTTTTTTAGGGTTTAGGTTTTCTTGGGTATTAGGGTTTAGGGTTTAGATTTTAGTCCCTATGATAGAGGTTTAGTCCCTAAGCTTTAGGGTTTACGATTTAGGGTTTAAGGTTAAAGCCCCAAGGTTTAGGGTTAAGGGTATTGTCTTAAAGGTTTAAGTCCTATGGTTTAGGTTTTTTATACAATTTAGAATTTAGGCCCTAAGGTATAAGGTATAGAGCTTAGGCCCTAGAATTTAGGGTTTAGGATTTTTATAATTTCAAATTTAGGGTTTTTCAGGTTTAGGTTTTTTAAGGGTTTAGGGCTTTGTCCTCTTTAGGTTTAGATGTTTTTAAGGTTTTCTGTATGGGCTTTTTTAGGTCTAGGGTTATTAAGAGGGTTCTTAGTGTTTTATTTTAGATTTTTAGGGATAAGGGCTTCTGGGGGTTTTCTAAGGTTTCTTAAGGTTTAGGATATCTTAGGGCTTAGGGTTTAGGGTTTGGATTTTAGGCCCTATGGCTTAATGTTTACAATTTAGGGTTTAGGGTTTAATCTCTAAAAGTTAGAATTTAGGGTTTAGGGTTTAAATTTTAGGGTTGAGGGTTTTGATTTTAAGACCTAAGGTTTAATGTTTACAAATTAG
>JAJOOF010000950.1:15000-39248 GCA_029582545.1 Solanum lignicaule | reverse complement strand
TCAATTTTCACATAGAATCAAATGAGTAAGAGTACTCAAGAAATCTTAATATCTGACAGAATCAAATTAAAGATATAGAAATTCACCTAGCTTATGTGCCTCAGTAGAGGTAGAGTGTACTCAGACCTTACCGCACTTTAGAGGTACATTTATTGTTCCCAAAGAGATATCTTCTTATAAAAATATTTATTCGGTTTAGAGTAGAAAATTTCCCAAAACTCATAGTTGAATGCTAGCAGTAAAATGTTTCCAAATAAAATAGGAGCAAGTATATAAAATTATAGGTGCTAGATGTGGCTCTCCGCGGCTGACAATATGACAATACATGGCGTTGGGAATTTTCTATTTTTTCTCTTTCCTGCGGAGGATGGAAAAAACCTGAAGAGTACATAAGAATATTCATAAAACACAATTCAGCTTATATAATGTTTTTACCAAACAACTCTAAATAGAAGGATTTACTTAATAATGAACTGAAACTTTTACCACTCTACTGGTCCAGCACGATAAGAAGTGCTAAAAGAACCAACACTTCTTTGATTATCAAAATTATTTATGCTCTATCAAATAAGGTTCACATTTAAAATTCACAAATGCAAATACATCAAAAGGGAAGATACCAGAAAAAATAAGATTACTTACCTCTAAAAGATTCTCAGAGGAACGAAATTTCAAGAGAGGAACAGTGTTGGAGTCCAATTCTCATTTGGACATTGAAGGAACAACTGTAGAAATTTTAGAACAACAAAGGGAGAGAAATGCTTGAAGATATACAACAATAAACATTTGCAGTTATATTGACGCAAAAATATGTTAGAATAAGTACTTAAGTTAATATTGAAGAATGCCTTCATAAGTAACACATGAGGACCAATTTAACCCTAAAGTTAAAAATAACACTACACGTGCTCTTAATGACTCTGTTCCTCCCTCCTAATTACTTGAAATTTCCCTGATGCCTTATTTTCATCGCTTCATATGTATCTCATGGGATCGGTTTCTATCTCTTTTTTGTGAACAAAACATTCTGTAACATAAAAGTTGGTAAGTATTAGATGTCAAGAAAATTAAAAAGAATATCCATAAGAAAATAATTAATAGAAGTAATACCTTGCACGGTTTGTGGAAGACGATAATTGATGCAGTTTTGGTCGTTCGCTCATTCATTCCATATAAAGGTAAGCAATCCTCCCTCCAAATTTCCTTTATAAGCAGAATGTAAATGTCAAATGGTTATATAAATTGATTCCTTAATCTGCAATTCTGCATCCTCGTAAAAGAGGGCATTCCAATAGGTTATATATCCAACATACCTTGCTGGTAGATCTTGAGAGCTGAAAGGAATCAAGGTGAATATTGATCGATGAATCTGGCTCAAAAGCATTGTCTGAATGGTTTACATTTGACATAGTTACCAGTGGTGTTAGCTTAGTTTCTGTACAATTTTCAGTTAGATTGAAAATGGCATTTAACAAGGCGTCTTGGTAGATTCCCAGCCACTTTAGCATTTGTGAATCCATTCCCCTCGTACAAACTTATTTTTTGCTGGGAGAGTTAATTTTGTTGTAGCATTCGTGGCAGGCCAAGATGCTCCCATATATGCCTTTAGCCGTGATACAAATAATCATGTTGCAGCCCAAAAAGAAAAAAAAAATGACAAATAAGTTAACTGAGGCATATTATCAAACAACTTAGATGCACAATCTACTTGATAAAAAGATTTTTGTAAAACGATCTAACTTTTGCACTAATTAATGGCTATAAAAATTAAATTCATCAAAGAAACATAATGCATGTGCAAATCAAGCAGTTAGTAAGGTGCATGTAGAAATCTTAGCTAGAAATTATATCAAAAGAGTAGGAAACGAAGGTACACATACGTAGTTGTGTTTACTTTTAATGTTTGAATCACGAAGAGTCGAAGAGACATAAAGTAAAGCCAAGCGAGCAAAAAGTGAAAGTATTTTAGCTTTGTGTACATCCTCTGGAGACAAAGTAAGGCCAAGCGAAACCAGGGTGCAATTTAGTACAGTAAATTGGAGCGGAGAATTGGAAAAGAAATAGAAGCACTGAGAAGTTGAAAAACTTACCCAAAAAAATCTGAGAACTGTACAACTGATGAATGAGAGAAATTTGAGTGGAGAATTGTTGGAAAAATTACACGTGGTTTGTCAAAATAAAAGAGTGCAGTACACGTGTATTTATCTAAATAAGATGACACCCAAATATGCAGTACAATTCAAATAACATTTTTACAATAAAATATTGCAGTGTTAGTCCCATATGTTGGCTTATATATAGGCTTATATATAAGAGTAATATTGATTATTATAAGCAATATAAGTAATTAATGTATTTCTTCCCACAAAAAAGAAATACATGCTTAGTAAAAAAAAAAAATTTGAAAAAAAGTTCTATATAATGGCTTGTTTTAAATTCACGTTAATTTCAGTTAAATTTTTATAGTGTAATAAATTTTTGTGTATTACTTAAATACATATTTAAATTTGTATTACCCTATTTTTTAGAACTGTGTTAAGATTATTTCTATTTAATTATAAAAACTACTTTACAATCATTTTAAAAATAAAATAGTAAATAATTATTTATTCCTATTATATATTATTAATAATTTTAGTATTTTTTAGGATGGTAAATTATTTATGTAACTGATTTAAAAATTATTTTAAAAATAATTTATATTACCTATTGTAAAACTTAAGAACAAAAGAATAATATAAAGATAAAGGCAAGAAGAATATAAGACAAAAGGAACAATATAATATAATTTTCTTTCTTTCAAGTGTTTACCAAATCTTCAAGTGTATACAATATGAATCCTTATGCCTCTATTTATAGTGTAACATAGAGGCATACAAAATGTTAGTCATAAACATGAATATAATGTTGGAGGTTATGGAAGTGAAATGTTACAAGAATAATGGTTATAAAAGTGGAGGTTATGGTTATCTTCATAATGGAGGAAAGTAATGGAGATAATGGGTGAAAGTAACTTCTTGGTGTAGTGGACATCCATACTATAATCTTGGATGTCCATAGATAATATACCTCGTTAAAACCTTACTAGGAAAAAATTTCGTGGGAAAAAAATTCTAGTGAAGGAAAAAGAGTACACATATCTTTTAATACTCTTTGAATGTTGCCTCGTTAAAACCTTACCAGGAAAACCCAATTGGGATAAAACCATGGTTAAGGAAAAGAGTAGAACACGTATCCCCCCTCCCCCCCGAAAACTTTACTTGATATCTCAGAGACAATGCATTCCAATCTTATATCACAACTTCTCAAATATTGATGTTGGCAATTCTTAGTGAATAAGTTTACAAGATTATCACTTGAATGGGTCTTTGAACGTCTATCTCACCATTTTGTTGAAGATCATGTGTGAAATTTTTTTTTGGTGAAATATGCTTTGTCCGATCTCCTTTGATTGTATCCTCCCTTCAATTGAGCTATATATTATTTTCGTATATGGTGGCTAGAATATCCTTTGCCAAAGGAAAGTCACATATTTTCTGAATATGATAGATCATGATTCCAACCAAACACACTCTCGACTTACTTCATAGATCAATATTGTTTCTGCATGATTTGAAGAAGTGGTTACCAATGTTTGTCTTTGAATGCCAAGATATTGTTGTGCCTCCATATGTAAACAAATAGCTTATTTGCGATCGAGCTTTATGTTGATCAAATAAATATTCTGCATTTACATAATCAAATCATTTCTGACTCAGAGATTGATCATTTCAATTTTATTGAAGCTCGTCTTTTTTTTCTCAAAGAAAATCACACATCTTCTATGTGTTGAGTCACTTGCTTTGTTAGTTTCTTGGCATAACTTGAATGATAATATGACAATCCCCTCACATAACTTTATATATATATATATATATATATATATCAAATAATCTTCTAGCATTTGCATAACCAACAACTGTAAGTGCACCAATTGCATTAATACATGGCATTTTAATCATTTTCATGAGATTGAAAATATTCTTTCTTTGTGTTAAACAATCTCAGAACCATTGGGTACTCACTGAAATTGTTTTAAGACCTTTTAAATCCTTCAAGAACTTTCATATAACCTTCATCGTCTAGTTAGACATGATAATCAATCATTATACATATTCAAGTATTTCATCTATTGCCAGACTGAAATAAGTCTCATCATCCACCACTGGAGAACATATCTTCATTTAATAAAGTCAGGACTTCTGCGAAAACCCTTTATGCCCCGAGACACAAACTGTACTTTATATTTTACGGTTATACTTTCACACAATGATTCATTTATACTCCACTGACATATATTTTGATCTATGAACTATAAGTTCAAAAACATCACTTTTCTAAGTGAAACAAAATATACTTGAATAGTGCATTTTATTTGGCCAATCATTTATCTGTCCACATTATATGACAGATTTGAATTCAAAATCTTCGTAACCATTTATAGCATTGAGTGCTACTTCATATCAAAGATACAGTCGACTGTCATTTTGATTCGATTCCAATACGACATAACTTATTGAGATCTCTTCATTTTTCATCATTTTCAGGTACCTGAACCTTTGCCAAGGTTTTATGAAGTGTTATGTCATAGTGCTCTTTCAAAGCATTTACCTCATTATCATGACCATTTTGATAATTTGTTCCTCTCCTTCCTCAATGAGTTTTATGTTTAGAATCGATTGGTCTATCATGCTTCGGGTGTACCATAGACTCTGTTTTTCAAGGACTATTTATTGGAGCATTTGCAGCTTGATTAAAATATTGGGTCTACAAATACATCTGACATATTATTTGCAACATTTTGTAAATGAATTATCTCTTGAACTTCAAGTTCACATTTTTTTAACGAGGATCTAGATAATTCACCCCACACATAATTTTCAGCTGCTAAACATATCTCCACCTAATGTTAGGAAATCTAACATTTACCCCCAACCTCATTTGGGGATCAATCTTTATGCGTGGTGGAGCAAAAAATCATATGTGCACATATCAAACTTTTAGATGAAAATTATTTGGTTCCTGACCCTGAACCAATTGTGATGGGAGAACCTTGTTAGCTTGATGCGTACATGTTAAATAAAATCGTCTCATACAAATATAATTTGGGAGATTTTTCTCATAATCCATGGTCTAGCTATAATTGGAGGCATACAATTTCTGCTAAACTAACAAACATTATCAACATAATTTTATAGTTTAAAACTATGCTCTTAATTTAACAATTCGAGCAAACAACCTTACAAAAATCAATTTGTAAGTTGATACAAATGCACATGTGACCATATCATAAATGCATCTATTAAATCATAATAGTAAGTGGTCCACATGGCAGGTGAACGGACCCATTTTCACCTTTCTATATGTTTCAAATAATTTCAGGAGATACAATCCCAACCTTAGCGGGTACAATGATTATTTTATCATGAGAACAAACAACACAAGAGAATTCTTGAAGAATCTTTTATTTCTTCAAACATATAGTCACGTGAATTCTCAATTTCTTTTACATCACATCTAAATCAGAATGGTCAACCGGTTATGCCAATTGATATTTATTCTAGTAAACTTCTAGTTTACTTTTGCATGTGATTCCTTCATCATGCCCATATCTTTATACAACAAACAAGAGAAAGATGGGTAACCTTTTATGTACATTTTCATAACCCGCTTTGATTGTAGTAATCTGAAGATATTTAATCTTTCAATAATTTACGGTCTCAATATAATAATTTTTATTTTCAATTCCTCCGAACATCAAAAGTTTCTTTTGAGACTTACTATAACCTCAAATTATGAACTATTTCATTTTCTGGATAGTAACAAATTAGTCCTTCCGAAACTTTCAATTAATTTTGTGTACTGCCACAAATTTCACAACACCATTCTTATGGTGACCATCTTCTTCAAGGAGAAAATTATTATTATTGTCATGGTTAAAATTATTACTGCAAGATTTATTTCTTGACAACCAATGACAAATTTGTGTTGCCACAAAATAGTATTTATTTTGGTCATGGCCACAACCTTTATAGGAAAGAATTATTTCTTTCTTGTCCTGCAATAGTTCATGATAGAACATACCACAATATTTGTGATGTACTCAAAGTATATGATCAAATAATTTTTTATGTCAAAATATTTCTTTTCAATCTCTCAAACCTCCCGTAGAGATGAGATGTGACATTTATCCAACAATAAATGAACATGTTTTTATTCATACAAACACAAGTCACATTTTCTTCAAGAAATGGACCATAACCATTTGTACATGCTCCATAAATTTTTATTAGAAACTCATTGACATGCTTTGACATTATCAAAATTTATTTGACCCACCTCAACATCACTGTAAAAGTACTAAATATACTACCACTTTGCATTCTTTATTTTGATGGAGGATTTTCAAAACTTTCAAATTGGGTTGCACCAACCCTATGTGCCCAATAACCTTTCATACTACTTTGATGACCAAAAATTATCTTCACATTTGAAGGACCATCTTAAGAACCCATAATGTTCTTTCTTTTATTTACCACAATGATGACCATCAATATTTTACCATACTCATATTTATACATTTAACCACTTGTCATTTTCAGATACATTATGTCCTGCTACCACATTCACATAAGATAATGGAGCAAATCAATTGAGCGAATTTCATGATTTTTATCAAGAGCATATCAATTTGCTCAGTCATCATCATATCATCAAATAGTGCATCGAGACTCAAACTCAATGTCTTACCCATATAAAGATGTTTTAGGCCATAATTTGATGGGACTCAAACCCAATAACCTTATCCTTTTGGTGCGATGAAACTTGAATCCATCGTCTTATCCTCAATCAATAATATAATAGCTCACCCAATTTTATGTACTAATAAATCATAATTAAAGTAACACAAATACAAAATTAATGGTATAATACGTCAACCAATGGTATAATATGCCCACCTTAATATGTTAAATACCAATTCCAACATTACTAAAATAATACCAGAAACTCAAAAGTGGGAAAAATTAGAGTCTCATTAACCAAATTTTCTTAATCTTCATTGGAATATTAAAATTACTACTATCCCTAATTTAATTGACTTATCAAAGTGATAACTTTTTTTCATTAATTCAACAAGAAAAAATAATCTGTAACAAACATATTCAAGAAAGGAAAACAAATTTGAATAGTTTTAAAGTTATGCTTTTGGCCTTCTCAAAGTGAAGATGAAAATGTTCAAATAAATAATAAAAAGAGTGAATAGCTTGACTCAACTAGATGATTTGTTTATTAGAATAATGATGTAATAGTTTATGTACCTGATGTCATGAAAGATTACATGTTCATCTATCTCAGTTGGTTAGAGATTCATGCTGATAATATATTGTAAAACTTAAGAATCAAAGAACAATATAAAGACGAAGACAAGAATAATATAAGAAAAGAGGAACAATATAATGTAACTTTCTTTCTTTCAAGTGTTCACCAAATCTTCAAGTGTATACAATATGAACCCTTATGCCTATATTTATAGTGTAACATAGAGGCATACAAAATGTTAGTCATAAACATGAATATAATGGGGGAGGCTATGAAAGTGAAAGGTTACAAGAATAATGATTATAAATGTGGAGGTAATAGAGGTTATGATTATCTTCATAATGGAGGAAAGTAATGGAGATAATGGGTGAGAGTAGCTTCTTGGTGTAGTGGACATCCGCACTATCATATTTTATAACATCATTATTTCTATTTAATTATAAAAACTACTTTACAATCATTTTAAAAATAAAATAGTAAATAATTATTTATTCGTATTATATATAATTAATACTTTTAGTATTTTTAGAAAGGTAAATTATTTATGTTTAATTATAAAATCTGATTTAGAATTATTTTAAAAATAAAACATAATTAATAAAATAGTAATTATTTTGTCATTTTATTTAAAAATAAAATAGTAATTAATGTAGGTAGTTTTGAATTCAAAAAGTTCAAAATATTCTTCATATTCTTAAATTCATGTAAAATTATGATTAAAAAATGATTTAAAATAGAGTGAGTATAAAATAATTTAATAATAATACAAATAAGTATTATACATATTAAAATTTTTTAACATAAAATGATAAAATAAAAAAAAGTATTAGATTAACTTCACTAAAATTAATAAAAATAACATACTATCCTAAAAAAATAAATTAATCACACTAAAATCCATCAAATATTACAACTGTAAAAAAAAAAAAAAAAGAAAACTCATTTGATCTAAAAAATTTAAGTACATAATATGACAGAAAAAAGTCAAATTGAATGAAATGAACCAAAAAATCATAATAAGATATTATACACAAAAAAACTACCATCATGTGCAGAGGATTTTAACTTTGATAAATATTGTTTTTCTTCTTGGACTTAACTTCACTAAAAATTTAAAACAACATACAATCCTAAAAAAAAATATTAATCACAGTAAATCATTAAATATACAAATGTAAAAAATAAAACACAGAAAACTCATTCAATCTAATGAATATAAGTACATAATATGATATAAAAAAATCAAATTGAATAAAATGAACTAAAAAATCACAATAAGATATTATAGATGAGCAACTTTCACATATAGCAAACACAAAATTCATATTTGTATGCTATAGCAAAGTTTGCATAATTGCGCTCCATAACAAACATATATATGTATAATTCGCTATACATATACAAAAAAAAAACAGTTGTATAATTCGCTATACATATACAAAGAAAACAGTTGTATAATTCTCTATACATATACAAAAGAAATCAGTTGTATACAAAAGATCAATTGTATAATCTGTGTATGTATAAAACGAGAAAGAGAGAAAGACAAAAGAAAATTGGGTAGGAGAATATTTGTATTGTATAATTATAAGTGTATAGGACGAAGATATATGTATTTGCATGTGTATATACAATTTGCTCTCGCTTTATACAAACAGAAGTGCAATTTATACATTTTGTTTCTGTTTGTATAAGCGAGAGAGGCGAGGGTGGCGAGAGAGATTTGGGAGAGTGGTGAGCGAGATCTGGGAGAGGGGAGAGAGGGGAACAAAAATATATGTATATATACAATTTCCTCTCGCTTTATACAAACACAAACACATTTTATACATTTGTGTTTGTATAAAAGCGAGAGAGGCGAGCGAGACTGCCACCAAACGAGAGTGGCGAGCGAGATTCCACTAGGGAGAGTGGCAAAAATAGCAATAGTTTGCTATAGGGTACAATTAAATCAAAGTATATTTATAACATTTAATTTGAATTAATAGTTTGCTATTATGTACAATTATCCCATTATAGATCTAAGAATATCATTGTGTGCAGAGGATTTTTTCACTTTGATAAATATTATTGTTCTTCTTCTTGGACTATTATTTTTTTCTTTGCAAATATATTCAATTTTCTTCGGCTAGCCATCAAATAATCTACCTATTCGCACCCTAAAAAGATGAAGATAAGAAGAATGGTATTAATTCAACAAAAAAAGTACACTCAAAGAAGAATGAATCCATTAAATAAGTATTAGATTACTTTATGAAATAAAAATAACATACAATCCTAAAAAAAATGTTAACCACAGTAAAAATCATCTAACATTACAAATATAAAAAAATAAAAAAACTCATACGATCTAAATAATTTAAATACAAAATATGACATAAACAAATCAAATTGAATGAAATGAAACAAATAATCATAATAAGACATTATCGATCTAAAAAAATCGTGTAGAAGATTTGAACTTTGATAAATATTGTTCTTCTTCTTCTTGGACTTTCACTTTTTTCTTTACAAATATATTTAATTTTTCTTCGACTAGCCATAAAAAAAATGAAGAGAAGAAGAATGGTAATAAATCAACAAAAACATTCCAAAAAAAGTAGATCCATTATATTTTAATTGAATTTATTTGTGTATATATAGAGAGTAGAAATAATAGGTAAATCAGTTTTAGGTAACCACTTTAAATTCAAATTCAAAAGGTAATAATTTTGCAATATTTTAAAAAAAAAAGTATTACGTGGGTTGATTACTTAAAAAACTATACTTTAATATAGTAAATAAAGTATATTTACGTGTAACAGTTTCCTTAATTACGTGTTTTTCAAATTTTTTCCTTTTATGCTTGTAATTTTTATTTTCAGATTTTAAATTAATTTAATAATTAAGATTATTATTATTAATAATAATAATAATATTGTTATTATTATTAATAATAATAATATTATTGTTGTTATTATTATTTTTATTTTTATTTTTATTTTTCTATAAATAAGGAGGTTGTGGAAAGATAGTTAAATATAGTTTTCCAAAAAAAAAGGATAACACACATTTTCAAATTAAAAAAGTAACCACTATGTCATATTTAAAAAAAAAATAGTATTACGTGGGTTGGTTATTTTTATGTTTTAAAAAAAAGTATTACGTGTTTTTCAAAAAAATAATAATTCCTTTTATGCTTGTAACTTTTTATTATTTTAGGAATTTAAATTAATTTTATTAATTTAATAATTAAGATTATTATTATTATTATTATTATTTCACCTATTGGGACTATATTAATGCTTTTCATAAAGTTCTCTACTATAATAATGAGAGACATAATCATACTTGGTTTATTAAAATTTGTGCAAAGATATTTGCAGGACCAATTCTTAATTGGTTTTTAAATTGATGGTCATACCATGGTCCGACTACAAAAATATTACCGGATCCATTTCTAAAGTTATAAAAAGAATGGGTTAAAGTTTTCCCAGACCTTAACGAATTATACAACACAGATCATATCTGTTATCTGGACAAAATAGACCAGATTTATTTCTTCATCGAATTCTCTGTCCCTTGGATTCATAAATGGACCCCAGAAGTGGGATTCATTGAGGAACAAATTTCCTACTTATACAGGATCTTTTATAACAATTTCTGGGATAAATTAATGAAAAAAAATCCCAAGACTAAAATGTTATATGGACAAGAATTGCTGAATTTTATGTCAAAAAGAATTCAGGAATATGGTATTTTCCCCCAAAAGGGAATAATTGCTGATAGCTCGGTCAGGCACATTGCCAGAAAAATCTCCGTTCAAGATGGAGATAAAGAAGCTATGATCAATAGCTACTTGGAAGAAGTCAAGAGAAGTCTGCATCTGGACATCACTCAATATGAGAAATCAGACACTACTATGAGAAGTGAGACCAACGAAGACGCTATAAATGATATCTAAGAAGCTCAACCTGTTGAAGCAACTGTATCAGAAGATGCTCTGAAGAAGGCGGAAAATTTCCTCCGAAAAATGAAAGAAAAAGAAAAATAGAGATCAACCTCTCTACAACACTAATACAACATCAACAGTAGATACACTGTTGATCAACAATAGATACATTGTTGATCAACAGTAGATACACTGTTTAGGGGACATATGGGGCCCATTATTACTGTACAAAGATACCTTATGTTATTTTTTAAAATTCTATAAATAGGTTTGTCTTTCATTTCTTTAGAGGCAGGTTTCAGAAAACTCTCTCTCTCTTTATCTCTCTAAATTGTAAAGCTCTCTCTTGTAAAGTTCACAGTTCGTCGGATACTTACCGGAGTTAATAAAGTGTATAGTTCTCTACTAGGCTTGGAGTCGGCCACCCTTTTAAGGTACCATTTTATTTCTGTTTAAATCTTTTAATCTTATTTCTCAGATCTAGAGCCGTGATTTTGTCTGGCTAAAGGATTCATATCTATGTCGGATATCTAACTTCACTTTTATAGATACCATGAAAGATCTAGACTTTATCTAAATATAAATAAATTTATATATGATTTCTTGGCTTGATTCCGAGATGGTGGTACAGTCAGATTTGATGCAATACGTTATTAACTTTGTCTTAGTGACTACATCTAGCCAGCCGTGGTC
The DNA here is from genome assembly GCA_029582545.1 of Solanum lignicaule. NCBI lineage: Eukaryota > Viridiplantae > Streptophyta > Magnoliopsida > Solanales > Solanaceae > Solanum > Solanum lignicaule. Next base: position 27,265 of record JAJOOF010000950.1, on the reverse strand, counting down.
CAAAGCCCGTTAATGAGTTGAAAAAGGGCGCTCTATACCCGGTTAGAATTGTTAGACACATGGGCTCAATACTAATACGTATTTAAATCTTGACAGACCCTTTGCTCGGGTAAAAGGACTAAGATCCTTCTATAGAGCCATAAAACTATATAAATATTTGTATGTATTTCGATTCAGATTTATTACTTGAATTCGGATGTTAACAAGCTAGATTGAAGATGACCGCGCGGACTACCGCCCGTTTTCTGAGATCCTGTAAGTTGGTATCAGAGCCTAGGAACTTTCATGGTAAGTATGAGATTGATGTGAAATATACGACATAGGAACTAGCATTGTTATTAACATCTAATTGAATAATTTTTTCACGAAGATTGTTATCAGTAACTTCTTTCAGAAGTTCTATCACATTATCAGAAGTAATAGTGTTTAAATTCAAATCTTCAAATTGAGATTGCAGTTTATAAAAGAACTCATCATTTTCACATAAGCAAGTATCACCCTGACAAGTATTACAAGTATTAGCATGTTGATTATCATTATGCTGATTATTATCAGATAATTCAGGTAACTCAATTTCTTCTTCTGAACCAGAATCAGAAGTATAATCAGATTCTGAACCTGAAGTGTATAAGAAACTATAAATCTTATCATGAACCTCTTCATCAAGTTGTAAGGTTTTCAGCTTTTCAAATTTGCAATTGGGTGCTATGTGACCGAAGTTTCCACATTTATAACATTTAATCTTGGCGAGCTCTCGCTTAGACCTTTTTTTAGTAAATCTATTAGACTTACGAAAGACTTTTCTATCGTCTCGCTCTTCCTTAAATCTATGTCTATGTTTAGACCTTTTTTTTCTATAAGGTTCATCGTGATTGGAGCCTCTAGAATCTCTATGTTTGGTCTTCTTGCTATCAGCAGAACTATTAGGTAAACCAAACTAGGTACAAAAGTCTCCTAGCTGAGATCTTTCTCTAAGCTTATCTATCTTAAGTTGTCTGGATAACTTTAATTCATTGCACAAATTTATCCCTTCTTGAGTGTAAACTCCTATAAGCTTTCCATAAGTATAATCCTTATAAGGGGTTTCTCCAACCGTATTCCTTAGAATCTTCCGAACTCGCTCGACAAATAACGGGGGAAGGCCATCTATAAACTTAGCTTTCCAATGTTCATAACTGTTTTTGGCCAGTTCGATCACCCTACTCATATAAGTATCTTTATACCATCTAAATTCTCCCAAGGTTCTACATCGTAGACCATTTAACAGGGTACAAACAGTCTCATATTGATTGGTAAATCTACCATTGAAATGCTCTAGAATGGTTAAGACTAAGGTATAAACCGCGTCTACGCTATTTTTTACTAGAGCCATGCCTAAGTTATCAACACCTTCAGTATCAGAAGTAGCATTAATCACCACTGCTTTAGCCTCGATGCTCATATAATTATCCCACCAGCCTCGAAGTTGGCCAATAAAGCCTGCAATTATCATTTTGCAAATATTTCTATTTGAATTTTTTAACACTTCTACAGATAGTTGCATACATAAGCATTCTATGAACAAGAATAGTTAATTGTCTATCAGTCAAGCCATCAAGATTCCATTCATAAATTTCAGACCCACTATAGGAGGTATTAGTCTGATTCCAATCCCGTTCCTCTATAAGCACATCTTGAGGAATTGGTCTAGAATAATAATAAGTTTGCATACTAGGTTTATGAGCAAATTTAGTAGTATTACCACTATTCTTCTTAGGATAGCCACGAAGTTTATTAAACTCTAAAGAAACATGAATTTTAAAATCAAAAGTGTTTTCCATTTCATCAGCAAAACTTTCAGATAGATCTATGGGTTTTGCACTAAATTCAAAAAACTTTTTATCAAGAAGTTCTTCGAAATCATAAATCGATTTGAATTTAAAATCAAAAATCTCAGATGGCCGCTGCATAGGAGTAGCCATAGTTAAATCTACTTCCGCCTTAGTTTTAGAGGTAGAGGCTTTATTAAAAGTCTTTACATCATTTTTTATTTGAATTATCAAAGCAGTTAATACATCTAATTTTTTTTCAAGAGAACCAATATTTTCACCCAACACTTTAACATAAAGTCCCAAATAATTATTTTGAAAAATCAAATTATTAATTTCATTGATGCTGACTGCCGCAACATCCTCTTCAACAAATTTTTGAAAGGTAGTAAAAGTAATACCAGTATTATTAGGTAAAACAAATAATGACTGAGGTGGGTAAACAACCTTGATAACATTACCAGTTCCATCTTTATAAGATCGTTCAAGAACGTTGATGAATAAAGGTAAATAAGTGGTTATAAACCAAGGTACAAAAACATAATTTGGTTATGTAAAGCACAAGTTTCATAAAACTCTTGAGAAATATTATTTATATCATCGGCACTATAAGTGTAAAAAAGCCAAGTTTTAAACTGGTTCCATTTATCACTTAAAAACTCATTCTGAATGTACTTTCTTGCCAGAGAACCTGGGATAAAATCTATTTGGTGTACATCCATCATCAAGTATTGTTAAGATCAAAATCAATTTCAGACTGAGAAGGAATATCTTTATCAGAAATATCAGAAGCAATATCATTTGCATGAACAATATTTAAACGAGGATTAATTTTTATTTTATTAACAAGTCTGTCATTTTGATCCACAAATATACTCGAAGGTAGAGTATGTAAAGAAGCAACACAGTTACGAGCCGGGCCATACACGGAATCAATGGGGGAAATATAATGGATAGAAGGCAATCTCAATGAATGTCTACTATTAGGAATGTAATGAAACTGCATAAAAATTCTACCATCAGGATTCTGAGTAATATGAGAATACTCAGAATTAGTGACTGCATTCGCCATCTGATTTGGAGCAATTATTGAGTCCAAAGTCCAAGTAGTTGGAAAATTAATTTCTTCCCATTTTATAGGTCGTCTAATAGTGACCTTAGATCTAGCAAAATTAGTTTCTACTAAAATAGTTTGATCAGATGTATCATATAACTTACATCTTGGGTTTAACATAGAAAGCAATTTGAAGTAAATTCTATAAGACAAGCAAATCAATTAAGATCCAGGCGCATAATTATAACCATATGTTTTAACATTTAACTTTAAAGCATCAAGAATGTAGCATCAGTTAATGATAATTGTAAATTCGGCTGAGTATTAAAATAAACTAGACCATATGCCACAATATATTCAATCAAACCCATCAAAGATTGTCTAAAATTTAAATTTTTAGCATCATGCAAGGTAGCTAAAAATGTTTCAGGTAACCCTTTAAGGGTCAAAGGCTTAAAAATAATTTGAACCATGCCAATATGCAAGAAATTATACTGAAGTTTATATAACTCAATATCTCTTTTGTTTAACAAACTAATAGTCTGTTCATACGAATTTAAAGCCAGAGATTGTTCAGTAGTTCTAATCAACTGTTTATGTGAAATTTTATCAAACCAACCATAATCATAAATGATTTTGATATCAATTTTTGGAATAGTCCATTTGTTGAACAAATCAAGGTTTTGAGGTATATCTACCTCTTCCAATTTAGTACTTTTAGTACTCATTTCTCCAAGATCCATGAAGAAAAGAACATATCTATGTCGTATTCTTCACATCAATCTCATACTTACCATGAAAGTTCCTAGGCTCTAATACCAACTTACAGGATCTCAGAAGACGGGCGGTAGTCCGCGCAGTCATCTTCAATCTAGCTTGTTAACATCCGAATTCAAGGAATAAATCCGAATCGAAATACATACAAATATTTATATAGTTTTATGGATGTATGGAAGGATCTTCGTCCTTTTACCCGAGAAAAGGGTCTGTCAAGATTCAAATACGTATTGTTATTGAGCCCATGTATCTAGCAGTTCTAACCGGGTATAGAGCAGCCTTTTTCAACTCATTAATGGCTAGACAAAGTCACTAAGACAAAGCCAATAATGTATTGCATCAAATTTGACTGTACCACCATCTCGGAACCAAGTCAAGAAACCATATATAAATTTATTTATGTTTAGATAAAGTCTAGATCTTTCATGGTAGTTATAAAAGTGAAGTTAGATATCCGACATAGATATGAATACTTTAGCCGGACATAGTCACGGCTCTAGGTCTGAGAAATAAGATTAAAAGAATTAAATAGAAAAAAAATGGTACCTTAAAAGGGTGAACGACTCCAAGGCCTAGTAGAGAACTATACACTTTATTAACTCTGGTAAGTATCCGACGAACTGTGAACTTTACAAGAGAGAGCTTTACAACTTCAAGAGATAAAGAGAGAGAGGGTTTTCTGAAACCTGCCTCTGAAGAAATGAAAGACAAACCTATTTATAGAATTTAAAAAAATATAAGGTATCTTTGTACAGTAATAATGGGTTCTTTCTGTCCCCCAAACAGTGTATCTACTGTTGATCAATAGTGTATCAACTGTTGATGTTGTATTAGTGCAGTAGAGAGGCTGATCTCTATTTTTCTTTTTCTTTCATTTTTTGGAGGAAATCTTCCGCCTTCTTCAGAGCATCTTCTGATACAGTTGCTTCAATAGGTTGAGCTTCTTGGATGTCATCTATAGCGTCTTCGCTGGTCTCACTTATCATAGAAGTGTCTGATTTCTCATATTGAGTGATGTTCAGAAGAAGCAGACTTCTCTTGACTTCTTCAAAGTAGTTATTGATCATAGCTTCTTTTTCTTCATCTTGAGCATAGATTTTTCTGGCAATGTGCCTGATCAAGCTATCAACAATTATTACCATATTCCTGAATTCTTTTTGACATAAAATTCAACAATTCTTGTCCGTATAACGTTTTAGTCTTGGGATCTTTTTTCATTAATTTATCCCAGAAATTGTTGTAAAAGGTCCTATATAAGCAGGAAATTTCTTCCTCAGTGAATCCCACTTCTGAGGTCCATTTATGAATCCAAGGGATAAAGAATTCGATGAAGAAATAAATCTGGTCTATTTTGTCCAGATAACAGATATGATCTATGTTGTATAATTCGTTAAGGTCTGGAAAAACTTTAACCCATTCTTTGTATAAATTTAGAAATGGATCCGGTAATATTTTTATAGTCGGACCATGGTATGACCACCAATTTAAAAACCAATTAGGAATTGGTCCTGCAAATATCTTTGCACAAATTTTAATTAACCAAGTATGCTTATGTCTCTCATTATTACAGTAGAGAACTTTATGAAAAACATTAATATAGTCCCAATAGGTGAAACTCATAGGGGCTTTATTTAGGCTGATCTGCCTTTCTTTCATTGTGGACATACCCCAATCTTCAATGGAAATAATCTGCTTAACAATCATCTTGGAGAAGTTATAAACATTCTCGCTGGTGTTATACCTTGAGAAGTGAATAAATTCAACACTACCTGTATTTATCAAAATGGTCTCATAATAAGATCGGATTTTGTATGACTAACCCGGAAAATATAATTCGTTAATCAAGTATCACTGGAATATCTTCCAGGATTCTTTTTTTCTCTGGATTTCAGAGTTTTTTAAAAGAAATATAATTTCTTTCTTAGATACTTTTTCAAAAGATTTGATATCATCAATCTTTTCTTTAGCTATAGAGGCAAAAGTATCACTTTGCTTCTGAGACAAATATTCCTGTAGTTTAGCGTATAACGGGTTATTCTCTGGAATATCTTCCAGATTTACTGACGAAGACGCCGTATTTTGAGAGGTTTTGGAGTTTAAGTTTATCAAACTCATTCCTCCTCTTTGCAAGAATTGGGGAGTTAGAAGAGGATCCGTATGACGATCCTGTTGATGATCCTGGGGATGATCTTCCCCTTCCTCGTGGGTTATTACCCTTGCCTCGACCCTTGGTTACCCAAGGAGGGTCCATCCTGTATATAAAACACTTTGTTTCATTCGAATACCTCATAATATAAATCATAGTAATTACGATAATAATCGTCAAAATCGATGATTTCTTCGATATTATTAATAGAGAAGATGTCTATCACCATATGATTTATAATTTTCCACAGGATGATTTCCTGCACGTCTCAATTTAGAGGAATCACTTTCAGTGTAGTAACTAAAGTTTTATCAGTAAAGAAGGGAGACAGAAAACTCATTGTAAAGATAGATATTCTCTATATAAGAAATCTGGGACAGTGTTATCACTTCCCTTTTTATAATGAATTTCAAAATCAAAAGTAGCTAACTGTGTCTGCCACCTAGCAAAAATCAATTTTGATGCATCATGTTTAAAATCTTTATCAAACATATACTTCATAGATTGTGCATTGGTTTTTATTAAAAACTTTTGATTATATAAATCATCTTGAAATTTTAATATGCATTTAACGATGGTCAACATTTCGTGAGCCACCGTAGCATAATTCTTCTGGGCATCGCTCCATTTTCTAGAATGAAATCTAATCAAATTTGACATGGGGATTGATTTGTTACAATATTCCACCATAACCAATATTCGACGCATTTGTCTCAATAATCTTTTGCCAAGCAGGGTTGGCAAGAGTTAAACAAGGTAAAGTTTGAACACAAATTTTTATATTCTTTACCAAATTGGTGTGACTATCAGTCCATTTATGATCCTTTTTAATCGGTCATATAAGGGGGCCAAATCACGAGATAAATTTTCATAAAAAGGAGATATATAATTCAAACTTCCCAAAAATCTTTGCAATTGAGTTCTTTTCAGTAATAACATCAGAAAACTTTGAAGCAAAGTCAATCGATCGTTTAATTGGCGTAACCTTCCCTTGACAAATAAGATGTCCTAAAAATCTTACATTAGTTTGAAATAAACTCATCTTTGGTTTAGAAATCACCAAACCATTTTGTATAACAATTATCTTGAAAATGTCTAAATGCTTGATATGCATTTCAAGAGTCTTTGAGTAAACCAAAATGTCGTCAATATATACAATGATGAAATCCAAATAGGGGTTGAAAATATCATTCATAATTTTCTGAAATTCAGAAAGGGCATTTTTCAAACCAAATGGCATAACATTCCATTCGTATTGTCCAAATGGGACATTAAAAGCAGTTCTATAAGAATGTTCTTTAAATATTTGAATCTGTCAATATCCTGATTTTAAATCAAATTTTGAAAATATATTGGCGTCATATAATCTTGACAATAAATCTCTTTTATTTGAAATAGGATACCTAATCCATTTTAAATTTTTGTTCAAAGGTTTATAATTTATAATCAACATGGGGACACCTCGTTCCCTTTCAGCAACTTTGTTAACATAAAATGCAGTGCAAGACCATGGTGATTTCGAAGGTTTTATCAAACCCTTTTGTAACAAGTTATCAATTTCCTTTTTGCAGAATTCTACCAATTCGGCGTTCATCTGACAAGGACGTGATTTAGTAGGAATATCATCCTCTAAGAAATTGTCTTCATTTGGAAGAGTAACAATATGCTTTTTCCGATTCCAAAAAGCACTAGAATGATCAACACAAATATTAATGACAATTTGTTCAGAAATTAATATAATTTTTTCTTGTACTTTGGTGGATTTCAAAGTATCAAATATATTTATACTAAACAATTCAAGTTGTAGAGACTCAACATGCTTTTGCTTCATATCAATTAAAGCATTAATATCACGAGAAATCGGGTCAGTGATAAAAGTATAACTAATATTCCGGTCTTCATAAGTAGTAGAAAAACCCTTAGCATTTATGCTAGTGAATGGATAAATAACATTTATAAAAGGTGTTCCAAGTATAATTGGAGGGTATAACTGGTTTTTAACCAAGAAAAAGAAATGCGGAATGCAAACTTTATTTTGGCAAATACGCGTATTAGGCAATTTATACTTTATATCTAAAGCATGTCCAGAAGCAGATTTAGCCATATGAGTTATTTTTTTCAAAATACTTAGTAGGTACAAGACCTTCTTGAATACAACTAACATCGGCTCCACTATCAATCATAGCAACATTAGTTATGGAAAAATGATTATTAATCAATATGGTGCATTTAACATACCATTTATGAGCAGTAACAATCTGCATCATTCCTAAAAGCATACCTTGTCTAGGATCAAGATTAAAAGGTTTTGCAAGAGTATTTTCTTCAGCAATATTTTTCCCTTTATTATTAATAGTTTCAATCTGAGTAAGGCGATGATCACAAATCATTTGATTTTGTTTAATAGATTTAATCTCATTTTTTAGATTCTCAATTTCATCTTTTAAATGATCAAAAGAAGAATTTCTTGTAGAAATAGTTTTTTTATTAAATTTGTTATTAACTTCAGACAAAGAATAAGGAGCAGAATATTCATATTCAAAATCATTCTTTTTCTCTGAATTTTTTGAAGAACTAGCATTGTTATTAACAACTAATTGAATAATTTTTTCACGAAAATTGTTATCACTAACTTCTTCAGAAGTTCTATCACATTATCAAAAGTAATAGTGTTTAAATTCAAATCTTCAAATTGAGATTGTAGTTTATAAAAGAACTCATCATTTTCACATAAGCAAGTATCACCTAGACAAGTATTACAAGTATTAGCATGTTGATCATCATTATGCTGATTATTATCAGATAATTTAGGTAACTCAATTTCTTCTTCTGAACCTGAAGTGTATAAGAAGCTATAAATCTTATCATGAACCTCTTCATCAAGTTGTAAGGTTTTCAGCTTTTCAAGTTTGCAATTGGGTGCTAGGTGACCGAAGTTTTCACATTTATAACACTTAATCTTGGCGAGCTCTCGCTTAGACCTTTTTTTGGTAAATCTATTAGACTTACAAAAGGATTTTCTATCGTCTCTCTCTTCCTTAGATCTATGTCTATGTTTAGACCTTCTTTTTCTATAAGGTTCATTGTGATTGGAGCCTCTAGTTTGGTCTTCTTGCTATCAGCAGAACTATTAGATAAATCAAACTAGGTACAAAAATCTCCTAGCTGAGATCTTTCTCTAAGCTTATCTATCTTAAGCTGTCTGGATAACTTTAATTCATTGCACAAATTTATTCCTTTTTGAGTGCAAACTCCTTTAAGCTTTTCATAAGTATAATCCTTATAAGGGATTTCTCCAACCGTATTCCTTAGAATCTTCCGAACTCGCTCGACAAATAACGGGGGAAGACCATTTATACTTAGCTTTCCAATGTTCATAACTGTTTTAGGGCATTTTTATCACCCTACTCATATAAGTATCTTTATACCATCTAAATTCTCCTAAGGTTCTACATCGTAGACCATTTAACAGGGTACAAATAGTCTCATACTGATTGGTAAATCTACCATTGAAATGCTCTAGAATGGTTAAGACTAAAGTATAAATCGAGTCTTCTCTATTTTTTACTAGAGCCATGCCTAAGTTATCAACACCTTCAGTATCAAAAGTAGCATTAATCACCACTGCTTTAGCCTCGATGCTTATATAATTATCCCACCAGCCTCGAAGTTGGCCAGTAAAGCCTGCAATTATCATTTTGCAAATATTGCTATCTGAATTTTTAACACTTCTACAGATAGTTGCATACATAAGAATTTTATGAACAAGAATAGTTAACTATCTATCAGCCAAGCCATCAAGATTCCATTCATAAATTTCGGACCCACTATAAGAGGTATTAGTCTGATTTCAATCCCGTTCCTCTATAAGCACATCTTGAGGAGTTGGTCTAGAATAATAATAAGTTTGCTTACTAGGTTTATGAGCAAATTTAGTAGTATTATCACTATTCTTTTTAGGATAACCACGAAGTTTATTAAACTCTAAAAAACGTGATTTTTAAAATCAAAAGTGTTTTCCATTTCATCATAAAACTTTCAGACAAATCTATGGGTTTTGCACTAAATTCAGAAAACTTTTTATGAAGAAGTTATTCGAAATCATAAATCGATTTGAATTTAAAATCAAAAATCTCAGATGGCCGCTGCACATGAGTAGCCATAGTTAAATATACTTCCGCCTTAGTTTTAGAGGTAGAGGCTTTATTAAAAGTCTTTATATCATTTTTATTTGAATTATCAAAGCAGTTGATTCATCTAATTTTTTATCAAGAGAACCAATATGCTCACCCAACACTTTAATATAAAGTCCCAAATAATTATTTTGAGAAATCAAATTATTAATTTCATTGATGCTGATTGCCGCAACATCCTCTTCAATTTTTTTTTGAAAGGCAGTAAAAGTAAAGAAGCAGCACGGTTACGAGCCAGGTCATACACGGGATCAATGGGGGAAATATGATGGATAGCAGGCAATCTCCTATCAGAAGAAAATGAGTGTCTACTATAAGGAATGTCATGAAACTGCATACAAATCCTACCATCATGATTCTGAGTAATATGAGAATACTCAGAATTAGTGACTGCATCCGCCATCTGATTTGGAGCAATTACTAAGTCCAAAGTCCAAGTTATTGGAAAATTAATTTCTTCTCATTTTATAGGTCATCTAGTAGTGACCTTAGATCTAGCAAAATTAGTTTCTACTAAAATAGTTTGATCAGATGTATCATATAACTTACATCTTCGGTTTAACGTAGAAAGCAATTTGAAGTAAATTCTATAAGACAAGCAAATCAATTCAGATCCAGGCGCATAATTATAACCATGCGTTTTAACATTTAATGTTAAAGCATAAAAAATATTAGCATCAGTTAAAGATAACTATAAATTCGGCTAAGTATTAAAATAAACTGGACCATATGCCACAGTAGATTCAATCGAACCCATCAAATATTGTCTAAAATTTAAATTTCTAGCATCAAGCAAGGCAGCTAAAAATGTTTCAGGTAACCCTTTAAGGGTCAAAGGCTTAAAAGCAATTTGAACCATGCCAATATGCAAGAAATTTTACTGAAGTTTATAAAACTCAATATCTCTTCTGTTTAACAAACGAATAGTCTGTTCAGACGAATTCAAAGTCAGAGATTGTTCAGTAGTTTTAATCAACTGTTTATGTGAAATTTTATCAAACCAACCATAATCATAAATGGTTTTGATATCAATTTTTGGAATAGTCCATTTGTTTAACAAATCAAGGTTTTGAGGTATATCTACCTCTTCCAATTTAGTACTTTTAGTACTCATTTCTTCAAGATCCATGAAGAAAAGAACATATCTATGTCGTATACTTCACATCAATCTCATACTTACCATGAAAGTTCCTAAGCTCTGATACCAACTTACAGGATCTCAGAAGACGGGCGGTAGTCCTCACGGTGATCTTCAATCTATCTTGTTTAGCCAACTTACAGGATCTCAGAAGATGGGCGGTATTCCGCGCGGTCATATTTAATCTAGCTTGTTAACATCCGAAGTCAAGGAATAAATCTGAATCGAAATACATACAAATTTTTATATAGTTTTATGGCTGTATGGAAGGATCTTATTCCTTTTACCCGAGCAAAGGGTCTGTCAAGATTCAAATACGTATTGTTATTGAGCCCATGTGTCTAGCAGGTTTAACCAGGTATAGAGCGCCCTTTTTCAACTCATTAACGGGCTTTGGACCACGGCTGGCTAGACGAGGTCACTAAGACAAAGCCAATAACGTATTGCATTAAATCTGACTGTACCACCATCTCAGAACCAAGTCAAGAAACCATATATAAATTTATTTATATTTATATAAAGTCTAGATCTTTCATGGTAGCTATAAAAGTGAAGTTAGATATCCGACATAGATATGAATCCTTTAGCCGGACATAGTCACGGCTCTAGATCTTAGAAATAAGATTAAAAGATTTAAACAGAAATAAAATGGTACTTTAAAAGGGTGGCCGACTCCAAGGCCTAGTAGAGAATTATATACTTTATTAACTCCGGTAAGTATCCGACGAACTATGAACTTTACAAGAGAGAGCTTTACAATTTAGAGAGATAAAGATAGAGAGAGGGTTTTCTGAAACTTGCCTCTAAAGGAATGAAAGACAAACCTATTTATAGAATTTAAAAAAAAACATAAGGTATCTTTGTACAGTAATAATGGGTCCCATCTATTCCCTCAACAGTGTATCTACTATTGATCAACAGTGTATCTACTGTTGATATTGTATTAGTGTTGTAGAGAGGCTGATCTCTATTTTTTTTTTCTTTCATTTTTCGGAGAAAATCTTCCGCTTTCTTCAGAGCATCTTCTGAAACAGTTGCTTCAATAGGTTGAGCTTCTTGGATATCATCTATAGCGTCTTCGCTGGTCTCACTTCTCATAGAAGTGTCTGATTTCTCATATTGAGTGATGTTCAGAAGCAGACTTCTCTT
>JAJOOF010000950.1:0-10000 GCA_029582545.1 Solanum lignicaule | reverse complement strand
CGTGTCCCTTAGTACGTTTTAAGTTCTTGTCTAACATTTGCTAAAGAGACTTAGTAGTTCCGCTTGCGTATTGATGTTTTCAAATGTTGATGACTCTTGAAGTCTTATGGTTTTATTGAATAAAAGTTTTAAATTCTTAGTGATTTTGTTATGATGTATGCAGTGAATGAATGCTAAGGCTTGTATAAGACCTCCGAGAGGTCGAATACGCATGTAACGGCTAGGGGGTGCTCTCGGGTCGTTACATGCATAGAGACAGAGACTCGGACTTTTCGTTTCAAGTCCCCATTTCACAACACTCCCTCAATCATTGATGTTCTACGACTTCCATTTCACGTTAAAATCAATTACTACAGTTCTACCTACTCAAATTCAATTTCGTACAGCTGTATAAACTCCTTATCGTATTGGCTATCCATTCAAATGATCAAATTTAAAATCAAATCCTTCATCCATTCTCAGATTACCTAAGACCTCACCTGTGTCAGATATCATCCAAGTCTGGCCTAGGCTAAAAACTTCAAAGATACTATTCATGTTTTCTGGCTCAAATTCCTTCCCCATTGGCTTATTCTTAACGACGAAAACAAATCATTACACAATAATATTTCCAATTAACATTGTGGCTTGGAGTTCTTTCTTGTTGTGTAACCTCAAAGGTGTGAGACAAATTCAGGTGATGCCAAAATTCATTTTCCATTTGATTTTAAATGTTCTTGAATAGTACAACCACCTCAATTCTGATTTTATGTAAATTCAATGTGGATAAGTTTTTATCCTACACTTATCAACGAAAAACATTTACACCTAGATAATTGAATATTTATAAAGCACAAAGTAGATGAGACAAACTTTGACATGTGTAAACTAAGTTTTCAAAAAAATTACATTTTCTATTAAAGGAACAAAGGTATATGAAATATACTTACATTATTAAACATAATTAATATTTCGTGAATTTATTACACAAACTACATCGAAGCTTTACAATCATAAAAATTACATGAACTGTACAATTTGTTTCTGTTCCATCAATCAAGTCAACACAAAACAACAAATCATAAGAAAACAACCTGACATCAAATTTCCTTCAGTTCATTACTAATATTATTATTGTTCGCTCTTCGCACTATCATTAAGAATAATTTTAGATTATTGTTGAATAATAGTGCTATAAATTTTAAAATTCATTATTAATTCATAATTTAATACTTAATCATGTTTTAACAATTCTTCTAACATTTTCAATATAAAATCCTTTGGTAGAGAGAATTGTTAAAGTCATTTCACTTCCATTAAAATTATTTCGATTTAATACGAGAAAACTTATTTGAATTAATTTCTTTTAATAACTATGAAAAGAAAAATTTATTGGTAGTATAAAATAATGAGCATGGGAGTTAAGATGCAATAAGTTTTTTTTTCCTTCCCCTGATCGAAAATTTACATGTTTCTTAAGGTAGCTTGTTTATAATTTTATTTATACAAGTACAAAAATAAAATGAAATGAAACAAAGAATATATCAAATAAATGTATAGACATTGACTCATTGATGAGATCAAATTCCTTACATCTTTTAGACTTTTGGCACTTGCCTTATCGTTTTCATTTACTTTCTTTAGTATATAACTATTTAATTTTCTATTTAACTTCAAAATTTCAATATTTAATATATTATATAAATTTGAAAAGTAACAAGAGAGAAGATATAACACTTGCAATAGCATTGATAAAATATAATAAAATCATAACAGTAACAGTGCAAAATTATTTTGTTATATTTCATAAATTCAATAATAATAATTATTATTATTATTTTGATCGTCCAAAAATAAGTGTTATCAATATAGGAATATTGAATAAAAAATACATAAATAATAAATCATTAGAGGTAAAAAGAATATAAATAAAAAGAGTTTTTGATATTGACTGTAAAAAGACCATTAATCATATTACAACAATAACAAATCTAGTCAATGATCAAAGAAGGGTTAGATGTATCTATATTCAGTCAAAGATAGGAGGATAGAATGTAAGCAAGGTTAGAACATATTCAGTAAAAGATAGGAGTGCAGAATGTATGCAAACTATTAATCATATAGTAACATATCTAGTAAAATAGGGGTTAAATGTAGATGTATCGAGTCAAAGTTAGAAGCGTAAAATGTACGCAAGGTTAGACTATATATATCCCATTAAAGGTAAGACTGTAGAATGTACATAAACAGACTATTATGTGTTAAGTTAGAGACTCACACATAGTGGTCTTCAAAAAAAATAGCAAAATATTTCTTGTTCTTTGTGAAAGTCCACTCTCTAAACTTCATTGTATGTACAAGAAAAAAAATCTCTAACAGTGTCAATTCACTCTTCCTGGACTCCACTCCATTTTCTCCTTATTTAAGGAAAATCTTTAACTAATCTATTGATATTCTTTATTATTTTGAGATATGAGGGTAATATATATATATATGTATGTATGTATTGAGGCATTAAATATTTTCTTGCATATATATAGCTTTTGCTCAATTTTATCTGAAAGTTTGCCCCTTTTGTTTCTCTCAATCTAATTTGCATTTTATTGCTTTCTATAATATTTTACTAGATTTTGATGTTCAGAGAAAAATTGTTCGCATAAATATTTAAACCTTATTCAAGAACCCCCTATTTATACGAATTAATCGGGCTTAATTTATTTTTAATTTTGAGTGTCAAACTGATAGCATTGTAACTTGATCTAGTGAATCCTAACATCAATTTTAAGTTCCTATTTTAGTCCATTCAGGAATATCCTAAGAGACAATGATTTGGCTAGTTTGTAACGCTAGATGAATTAATTTTTTACAAATTCTCGATTATACATTTGTATAGAACTTGTTTGCTTGTCCTAAAAGAATACAACTATTTTTATATTTCCTATAAAGAGTTGAAAGACAAAATGCTTATCCTAGATTAAGGATGACTTAAAGTTTTCAAATAGTGCCTTACAATTTAAAAACTCAAAAAATATATTTGAAATTCACTTTAAATTACTTTCTAATTTTTTTATTACTTTTCCATTTCGGTCAGTGTTCCTCTACAGTTACATAGTTTCCCTCGGGTTTTCATATTTTAATACTAGTAAAGCTACTAATTTGATGTTAAAAATCTAGAAAATGAAACAACTTCTTATTTTTATTTTATTACTTAAAATGAGAAGATTTTATGAGTTGATAATATTAATAGAAGAAAACAAGAACTACTTGGAAACACCCATTGTTTTTCTTTGTAGTTGAGTTCTATGTAACCAAGGAAATTCCAAACCAAAACGCAGGGTCTGGAGAATGGTCGGACTCTTAAGGGGTTTAATATAAACAACTTATTCTATGAAGCAATTTGGGGTTTGCCTATTTTATGGTCAATTATGTCATTTTGATCATCGGCGGTTCCTTGAGTATGATTTGAATTATGTTTTCTTTTATGATGTGTTAAAATGATTTGTTTCAGTTATTTACTTCTTTTAAATATCTAACACCACTTACTAAATCTTGAGTGTGCCACTTAGTATGTCAAGTCAAGTTAAGTATCTGTATAACAAAGATATTAATAGAAGAATGTTGATGGTTCCATTTAATAGTTTAGCCATTCCATTTCTTTTATTCTTCAATTGATTTGACAATAAAATAGTAGTTCCATCCAAATAGTTTTGTAACGACCTATTCCCGTCGTTATAGAATATCCCTCGGGGAAAGAATTTGAGTCAAAACTTTTTCGTAGTAACTTTAGAATTCCTAGCCTAGTCCAGATTTGGATGAAATCAGAGTCAGTAAGGTCTAGGGAAATCTGGTAACACATGAGAGACCTAATAATGAATTTGATTAGATGAGTAGATAGCTAAGACGTAAAGTAACCCGTACAACTTTACTGAGTCGAATTCAGGTAAGTAGAACTCTTGAAACTGATCTTAGCGTGAACGAGTAGTTTCTGAGTGTCATGGGATGAAGATGTGTTATGAAATGGGGGTTTGAAAATTTTAATTCGACTCACTGTTTATGTGCAATCCACCAGGGTGGTATAATTCCCGCTATGGGTGGCCGCTGTGGCGAGATGGGGGCTGCCATAGCAGGTCAGTTGCGACTTAAGTCGGAAATAAACCCCAAAAATGTTATTTTTCTACAGGTTTCATTCTTGAGAGCTATGAGATGACCCCAGGTGATTTCTTGACGGTTTCCCACAACTTTTGGTGCTAAAGGTAACGTTTTACACTCCTAAAATCCATTTTTCGATCTGTAGAAAGTAGAATCTTGATTATATAATGTTGGGGGAGGGTTTTTGAACTGAATTTGATGGTGGGAAAAAGCCCTAGCTGCACCTTAGGATCATGAGTTGGGTCATGGGTTTTGGGTTTGTCATAATCCGGGTAAATTAGACCTTAATTATTGATCCCCGTATTGATTTGATTGTTTGTAGACCTAAAACAAGCGGAACGAATACGGAAAGGGAAGTGTCAAGTAGCTTAGAAGAATTCAAGCATGTTGTCGAGGTAGGTGATAGTTTGATTTCTTGTTTGTGTGATGTATGCTAGCAATGCTTCATTGTAATGTATGTATGAATATGAATGTTGCACTATTGATCACATCTAATGCAAATGAGTATGAATGATATATTGTATCCCATGAATCAACACTTGATTGTATGATTATGAAAATGTGCATTGTGATTGTTGATGAGTCTACAAATTGGACTTATTTAGGGCTTTATTTTAATGGAAATAGTGTCCTTGAATGCTTGTTTTACCTCAATACCTGATTAAAATGCTGAAGTTTTAGGTATTTGAAGTTTTAGTGGAAGCATGGACACTTAGGCACAAAACGGAGCAAATAGGGCTGAAAAGAACAACAAATGGAAACCTGCGGATCGCCGAGATTAACTTGGCGAGTCGCCGAAACGAAATGAGCCGCCGAAACGAAATGAGCCGCCCGTCGTTCCAGTACGCGAATCCTTGAAGAAAGTGGATTAAGAGGTGAGGAAAGGAGCAGTCGGCGGGTCGCCGATCAATTCCGTGAAGCAGTACTCTACCGCCCAATGATCCAGAATTCGAGGATACAAAAGGCAAGACACTGAGGCGATGAGCTGACCAAAAGGGGGATCGCCAAGTTCATCGACGATCTCGATTAATGTCGCCGAACAATCCTCCGCAGTACAATCTGTGAAAATTATAAATACTATTTAAAATTTGAGATAAAAAGAAAATAATATTATTATAAATTTTTTACTTCAGAACATATTCTAGCTAATATTTTTCTCTCAAGTTTGGAGAGGGTTTTGTGGAGACTTGAAGAAAAGAGTTCTTCTTCCCTAAGTTGGAAGTGGGTCTTCTCTATTCACTTTCCTTTGCTTAATTCAAGGTTTAATTTCTTATACCCAGTTGATTTCATGATCATGTTAGGTATAATTTCTTATTTCTGGATGTGTGGTTAAAACCCCCAATTCTTGGGGTGTGATTTAGCAAATATGGGTTGATATTCTTGTTGGGTCTGGCTTGCTGATAGGTTAGATGTATTTTAATGGTGATTTCACCTAGTGGTTGTGGTTTAATCTAAAGGGTTTGTAGTTGCAAATACAAAGCTACCCATGTGTTTTCGGCTTGATCGAGAGGGAGGTCGCGAAATCAAAACCACTAGACTGATGGCCTAAGGAGTGGGTCGACATGAGGTTCTGCCCGAGAGGGTGAGTCCTAGTCCCATATCCTAACACTCATCTCGAGAGAGTGAGTGGGGTAAGGCGTAGGCTGGTCTTCATGCGGCAATTGGGTGTCCGAGAGGAATGCATTTGAAACGGGTTAAGTGGCCCGAGAGGGAACTTATTTCCATTTAAAGCTTAGCCTAGTCACTATTATTTTGCAAATCTCCGATCGAAAGCATGTACCCAACAATTTATCTCTACTTGTATTGCGGTCACATCCCAAGAACCTTTCCCCATACTTGATTTTCTTGTTTATTTTGTTGTTTTAGTACTTGTAACAAAATCGCCTTTTGATATTTGACACTTTTGTGTCACCTCTTTTGCATTTACAATGTCTTTTATCGCAAATGTCTTTAACTACGACTAACTTGAATGAAATTCTAATTGGTTATTAATTCTCAAAACTGCTCCCTTGGGACACGACCCCAACCCTCGGTTGGGTTACTATATTATTGACAATCGTAGACACTCATATCGTAGGATAGTGTTGTTGGTCACGATAATCATCAAAATGGCGCCACTATCTGGGAGTGGTGTTATTTGAGAATTTTTAGTTCATTAGAATTTTCGTCTTATTAATCGTAGATTATTAACTTTACTCTTAGTTTTGTTTTTCTTTGAGTTTTTTATTGTATTTAATCCCAAGGATCATTGGCAAGAATCTCTGTTTTTCTGTAGTTTTAGATTTACTAATTTTAGTTGTAGTTTTGCTTTGCTTGTTTGAACATCACAGCAGGGAACAAACGATGGATGATCATTATGGATACCACACGAATCATCCCCTGTTGAAACTATTGGCCCTCAGGGACAACCTCTTAACATTTAAATAGGTAGGGGATGAAACAATTCAGGACATGTGGCTGAAGTTTCAAGCGGTGCTGCAACCATGCCCCTCTAATGGGATGAAAGATAAGGCACTACTGGAGTGCTTCTATAGGGGTCTTGGACCCGAGAATAGAAGCATAGCTGATAAGATTTTCGAGAGGGGCATGCTATACCAACACTATGAAGTTGTCGAAAAGCTCCTCGATGACATAGTAGCAACCACCAAAAAGGCCAAAAAGAAGCAGGAGCGGGAGGCACTCATTACCCAGTTGGAGGATCTGTCCAACTGAGTCACAAAATTAGAAGTACAAACCATGGGTAAAGAAAAGTACCACTCCATCCGTGAATGTAGTCATGGGAAGAAGCAGGAAGGTGTGCATGGAGATGAAGCTCTTTCACTCATTCAAAAGAAAATGAAGGCACAAGAGGAGATGTTGAATGAGATGAAGGAAAATATCACAATGCTAAATGAAGCATCATCCTCTCACTCCATGACCATCCAGCTACAGGATACTCAAATCGGCCATTTGATATCAGGCCACTACCCACCATTCACCGAGGATTTGCCTAATTACAACATGAGCGAATACGAGGACGAATAATAACTGCTGACTTGCATCGTGCCACAACGTTAACTAAGGCGTTGTTTGGGAGGCAACCCAAAACCCTTTCTTGCTTTATTTTACCTTAAGAAAATAATGGTGTGTTATTTGTATAGGTTGAAACGAGGGAGATGATTGAAAGAGGATATGGAGGCAAGCAACAAGTCCAGTTGGCGGATCACTGAAAAGATTTGCGAATACAAAGCATTGTCACCCAGAACCCTGTGCACTTCAGCGGTCTAGAAAAGAGTTGTGGTGCATCGCCGACCATGTCAGCGATCATGTCGAAGACAGCCGTTGGAATCTTCACAGGAGATACAGATTCTGTGACATTTGGCGAACTAATTAAACATTTGGCATGTCGCCGAATAACTAGGCGAACTCAATTTATATCGCCGAGTAGGCAAGAACTAGACGGTTTTTGCAAGCCACAGGTTTAAAAGTCCCATGTCACTCATTTTCTCTCATTTCTTCGACCTACCAAATTCCCACCTGCTCTCTATTTTTATATTTATTGCACTTTTGGAATATTGTGGTTCATTGATTTGTGCACGGATTTTGGATTACATTGTTGCCTAGCACTTCATTAGCAACTATTCAACATCAAAGGTTAGTAGTCTGAACATCGCATGTTAAAAATATTATAATTGTACTCATTTTCATAATGATGAAAGTGTTAAACCTCTGCTGAGTCTCTGAGTCACTGAGGTTACATATATTTTTGATTGTGAATTGGTATCTGTTGTATGATTTGAGGAATTTCCACTTAGCAACGCTTTGAGTTAAATTGTTGCATGATGTGAATAGAAATTTCTATGTGTATTTCACTGAAATTGAGTTATATATGCGTGGTTACATTAACTAGGGGTCGCTGGGTAAAAATTGAATGGCGGGGTTGATAATGGACAAAATGAGCTGATCGGCAAAATGGCAGACGTCGCCGAATTGTTCGGCAATTCGCCTAACAGTTCCATCTCATTCTTTTCTTCTATTTTTATGTATTGATTGAACTGTAACTCTCGACGGTCAGTTTGGTTCGCATAACACACCCATCGGATCGTCGAAAGAGCCCCTGATCGCCTTTCACCCACCCCTTGTGTATCATGGGTTCATCAATTTACGCACATAGAAACACCAGTTTTGCTCTTATTTGAATTACTATTTAACTTATCCTCGAAGTGGTTGCAAAAATGGCTAGACCAAAAGTTGCGGGGAGGGATGAACCACCCAGGCATGTAAGAGGTCGAGAATTTAGAAAAGAGGAAAAGAGAGCCGAGATGGCCAGGCAAAGAAAGTACACCAAGGAAGCTAGGAAAAAGAGACAAATTCCTTTCGATCTTAATGTCCGCCCATGTGATCAGAGCTTAGTTAATGCAATGAATACCTTCAAAGCAGCTCAGGAGATAGATCAAATGATTGCAGCAAACCTTGTTGCAGAGGCTAAAGCAAAGGCAAGAAGCGGAGACCAAAATGACAATGCTCCACGGACCATTGTTGTACTTTAGAAAGATGCACCGGGCACTAATTCCAAACAGATGGAGCGACTGCTTAAATTGGATCTCCTTTTTACCTCCCTCTCTATTTTTATTTATCTGCCCTTTTGGTTACTTATTACTTGAATTTGAGGACAACAGTTTTTATTTGTGGTGGGGTGAGGCCCACACCTTTTGTGTTGGCAGTCATGTTTTGTTCTGTATATATTTGGGTTGTTTTCTTTAATTTGTGTTTTAAATGCTGCTTTTCTGTGGATGTTTGAGCTCATGGCTCCTGTCGTTTTACTTGCAAAATAATTTTGATCCTTTCGAAAAATTGTCGCCACCTCTTGTGTTGAAAGTGGCTGTTCTTTTGCAAAAATTTAAGTCTCGGTTTCGATCAATACCGATGACTTGAATAGTGCTCTCAATTGAACAAACATGAATGCATGGCTACGACGAGGCCAAATGAAGTTACATAGACAATATGTGCACTATTTGTATCTCGCTGTGACTAGCCATTTATCGAATTGATTTTTTGTGAGGACTGTTGCACGCTAGCGAACGTGTCTAGTCTTGTTTGACTGAAGTATCTATGCTTGGTGTGATTAGCTTACTTTGAACCATGCATGAATAAACCTAGAATTTGCCCGGTTAGTCTGATTGATTTAGAAAGGTGTACTCTTGAGATGATCTTAGGCAATTTTAAAGAGTGTGAACCAATTTGACATATACCTCTTTTTGTGACCTACCTGTGAGCATGTGAAACTCTCTTGAACACCCTTGAGCCTTACCTTTCTTTGGAAGAACCTTGATAAACGCTAGACCTTACTTGATCCACTACCTATAATCCTCCTGATTTGTGGTTTAGTGAATAGCCAACTTAGGACAAAAAGACTAAGTTGGGGGTGTAGTGAAAAGGAAAAGGAGAAGTCAAGAAGTGCTATAAAAAGTCTTCCTTAACCCATAGTGTTGCAGAACAATGGAACCCCTATAAAAAAATGTGGAATAAAGTATAGAAGAAATTTGGGTTCCAATGCAATTCATGGAAGGTGAATAAAAAGGTGACTTAGAAGCACTAGACAAAGAATTGATAAAGGAGAGGAAGGGAATGTCTTGAGAATACCACATCTTACGAGGAAAAAGCCACTAAGCCTAAAACTCATTCACATCATTCCTTCACATATATCTTCACATAAAACTCATTCACATCATTCCTTCACATATATCTTCACATAAAACTTTACATATAGCCTCATATGTGTATAATAATACAACAATATAATAACATTCATATAATGCCCTTCATGGCCTCAATTCACAATAATACAACAAATAACCACCTCCACCAAAGGTGGATCAAACCAACCAATAAC
>JAJOOF010000949.1:0-33432 GCA_029582545.1 Solanum lignicaule | reverse complement strand
GTTTATATTATTTTTTTCACCTTTTCTCTTTCTTTCTTTGCCTTTTCAGTCTTATCTTGGGGTTTCTTAGGTAAATATACAACCAACATAAAAAAGAAAGGATAAGTTACATAATTAGACATACTTCACTATCATATATATACTATAATTACCTATACTTTCAAAATATTACGTATCTTACCACTAATTAAGAGTTATCCATCATATATTGAGAGAGATACACTTATACACATGTATTTTTGTTACTAGATACACTAAATTAGGGTGAGGGGCTAGTGAAAAGGGGAGGGGGTCGAACAATATTTTGTTATATCTCAGATACACGCGAATGTATCTGGGATACCAGATACATAAGAGAGTGGCGAGCGAGATTTGCTATGTATCTTAGATACATACGAATCCACTTTGATACAATGTATCTAGAACAAATTTGACCTCATGTATCGTGAGGTACATGTATTCGGACATACCAAAATTTGGTAAGATATGTAATATTGCAAACTAAAGTGTATCTAAGTAATTAGCTCCTAAACTAGTAGGATTTATGTAAGTTTCCCAAAAAAATATCAGCTAATGACTGCATGTATATGTAATGTATCTATATTGTATAAATAATGTATAACTATGTACAGAGATGTATATGTACATGTATATTCATATACGTTGTTATGCAATATTAATGCATTGCTACAATTCATCTTTCTCAATGAGGTGAATTTTTTTTCCAATTCCTATGAGCTCAAATCTCCTCTAAATATACCTAAATCTTGGTTATGAGCTCCTCTCGATTTTCAGGTCTTTTGATATATTATTCCCTCAAAATGATTCACGTATGCTTCAAGTCAAATTTCAAAAATTAAAAAAATTACCTAGTTGTAAAAGTATAATATTACACTATACTGTATATTTTTGCAGTATACTATTGAATTAAATAATATAAACTAAATTGATATGTAATATACACAAAATGGTACACAATATTCATTATATCTTCTTCACTCATTTTCAATCTCAAATTCGATCTCACATTCTTCACTAGTTCAATAATGAAGGTATCAGATTCTCAAGCTCAATTCGAAATAATGGTGGCTAATAATAGTTCATGGGTTTCCCAAATAATAGTTTTAAAATTTGGATTTTTGATATCTCCAAATTCAAAGCTCCTTCATAGTGGATCGGATAGCCATCTTTTTCAGTAGTACCCACTTGATTTTGATATGTATTTACGAATAAATTACTATAGTTTAAAAATATTATAATTTGTAGCTATATGTAGAGTTTTATAACAAATTTCTCTCTTCTCTCCTCTCCTCTCTCCTTTCTCCTCCCACTACCCCCTCTCTTGCCCCTCTCTCTCCAGCCCAAACAGTTGCATCCCAAAAAACATTCCACGTAAATATGACAATTATATTTATATTATGTATCAACTATATACGTATTTTGTATCAATTGTATTATGGAAATTTGAATTCTACCACTTATATTCGTCAACACAAATTGTGTTTGTTAATATAATTGATACAATTATATTCGATATGTGATACAAATCAATTGTATTCAAACAATTATATTTGTATTTGTTTCAACTGTATTTGTATTTTGTATCAATTGTATTCGTGATACAACACATATAATAAGTATTCATCCTCTCTAGATCTCACTCGCCTCTCTCCTCCTAAAATGAATATTGTATTCATTTTGATACAAATCAGTTGTATAAATTGTATCTGTGATACAACCTGATACAACAAGTATTTAACCTCTCTCACGTGTATCCTTTCTCTATCAGATCTAACTCGCCTCTCTCCTCCCTCTCCTAGTCTTGCTCGCCTCTCTTTCCACCTAGTTATAATTCGTAATTAAATAAATTATAGCTATAGATCTTCAATTTAAATCTAAACTATAGTTATTTTTGAAAATTTTCCATAAATAATTAGGATGGACAATATTTGGTCCACCATTTTTGGCCTTCAAGCTAACCAACAATGGGAAGTCCAAAATATTTTCTTTAAAAAATCAGTAGGTAAGCTCAATGTAGCCCAAGTAATCAAATGTGAAATCACAAATAGTTCTACTTCTTCATGAGATCAAATCCGTTATCTGCGATTGAGAAGATGATTAACAGGTTAAGCACTATATTTTTATTTTTTGGATTCTTCCGGTGAAAATTTTGAACTAAATCATAGTTGGACTATTTTTTGTCGATAGGTGAATTAAATCATACTTATTTAGGTAAAAAAAAACTTGGATTATTTATTCAATACTCACTTTTATCAATCAATGCCCTCTAATAATAGTACTTATGAAAATAATTATCCTTATACCTATTTTTATCTCCAACTCCCATATTTCCATGTCAATGTCATGTGATTTTAATATTATTTTTTCAATTCTTTTTCTTTCTTTCTCTTTTCAGTCATCTTTTCTCTAATCATTTTATTGTATAAATAATGTATAACTATGTACAGAGATATATGTACATTTATATACATTATTATACAATCTTGATGCATTGCTACAACCCATCTTCCTCAATGAGCTAAAAATTGTTTTCAATCCCAATCAACATAAATCTCATTTAAATAGTCTCAAATTTTAGATATGAGCTCCTCTCGATTTTTTCAATCTTATAATATATCATTCATTCAAAACGAGTCTCTATACAATAAGTCAAATTTTCAAAATTTTGAAAAATGACCTAGTTGTAAAAGTATAATATTACATTATACTGTATATTTTTGGAGCATACTATTGCAACAAATTGTACACTATTGAATTAAATAATATAAACTAAATCCATATATAATATACACAAAATGGTATACAATATTCAATATATCTTCTTCACTAATTAATTCTCAAACTCAAATTTGAACTCATATTCTTCACTAGTTCAATAATGGAGGATTCATATTTTCAAGCTCAATTCGAAATAATAGTGGCTAATAATAGTTCATGGAATTCCCGAATAATAGTTTTATAATAGTTTTCAAATATGTATTTTGATATCTCCAAATTCAAAGCTCTTTCATAGTGGATCAAGTAGCCAATTGATTTTGGTAACAAATTAAATAATCAGTATGGACAATATTTGGTCCACAATTTCGGCCTTCAAAGTTCAAACTAACCAACAATGGAAGGTTCGAAATCATTTTCTTCAAAAACTTAGTAGCCCAAGTGATCAATAGCACAATGAATTCGATTTCAAATAATTTAAAGGAGTTCAAAATTATATATAATTTGCAACTTGCAATTCCATGTGAAGTCACAAATAGTTCTACTTCTTCATTCTTTTTAGAATGTATAGACCAAAACCATCATCTGTGGTTGAGAAGATATTTAACTAAGCACTATATTTATATTTTTTAAATTTTTTTAGTAAAAATTCTGAATCCTCCATAGCATAAGGATAGTTCTTCCTATCTTTTATTATTTATACATGACGGCTAATATGAAGTCAAGTATATATGAAAGTAATACCTTTTGAGTCATGATAATAAGAGCTTGTTTGGATTAACTTAAAAAAAGTACATTTTAAGTCAAAAAAATAAAAAAACCAAACTTAAATGACTTTTGAGTCAAAAAATAAAAAGTATGGAAAGACCTTTTTTTAGTTTTTAACTCTTTTTAAGTCACTTTAAACTTATTTTTAACCTTGTCAAATACTTTCAAAAGCTAAAAATAACTTACAAATAGATTTGACCAATTATTAAGCCATTCCAAACAAACTCTAAGTTGTATAGGCAAGAATCAAGAATGGGGAATGGTTGACCGACTCAAACATAAAATCAAAGTTGTTATATTTCCGTTCAAAACCATTTTTGGTCCAATAATTTGTGTTACACCAACGTGTGAATTTCTTGAAGGGGAAAAGAAAGAATAAAGAGAGAAGTATGAAAAACACTCTTAAACTTGGCGCAAATTATTAGTTTCATCCCCAAATTATTGACAGCCTTAAAAATACCTATTTGACTAATTGAAGTTAAATATACTCCGGATCTTGCAACATTAGTGAAATACACCCCTAAATTTTCATCAAGTTTAGGAGTGTTTTCAATTCTTCTCTCGATTTTTATTAAGAACTCCATGCTCCTTCAAGAGTTTGAGACCACTTGCTATGTCATGTTACATATCGAGAGTGTATCAGGGGTGTATCTAAGTTTAGTTGGTCAAGTAGATGAGTGTTTTTAAGGTTGTCAATAATTCGTGGATGAAACTAATAATTTGCGCCAAGTTTAGGAGTGTTTTTTATATTTTTCTCAAAGATAAATGAAGAATAAAACAAGAGATGGAGAAGAAAGAATCCTAACTTGCTGGAATATAGTAAACGTGGAATAAGGGACTTGACTAGTAACTACCTTACATAATTTTGGACCTCACAATATTATACTAGCTAGTAAGACCTAGCTAGAATAAGAAGAAGAAAGAAAATATTTTAATATAATGTTGTTTCCATTTTGAACTAAGTTCTATGGTCCCTTTTCTTTTTGGATGAAAATGTAATACCTATTTTAAGTAAAAAGTAGGAGCATTCTCAAGTTTATCCAAACTCATGTTACAAGTGAAAAATGTGTGCCTTTTTTCCATGGAAAATATTCTTGATGGTAAATTTGGCCAATGTCTTGTCACTCCCTCTTTTTAAGCATGTTGATTCTGCCAGCATGTTCTTCTCAATTTGGATTTCCTTTTTCTTTCTTTTTATTGAACTTCACCTTCTAACATCCACATCCTATGCCAGGACCAACACTATTGCAACACAATGTGGTCAATCATCTTTTGCCTAACATTTGAAGCAAATTACATTGAAATAACATGCACAACAAAGGCTTAAACATCCACAAGTGAAATCCATCTATTCCATATGATTCATTTTTTGTTAGTGGTTTAAAAAAGAATGACACATTTTTGTCTTTGGTAACAATTTAACTTAAAAAATATTTATTTTACCCTATAAATATAAAAGATAATGGCTATTATTAGTATATATATTTTGCAACTTTTATATTTAAATTATGTTTTATTTCATTATCCTCTAACTATAATTTTCAAGGATTAAATCCAGCTGACTTGATATATGGCAAAAGTATTTGTTATTTGTTAATACTTTCGTAAGACATGTGAAAGGTAAAATAAATCATTTACGTGACCTTTATAGCGGCTAGTCACAAAATTAAATTTCTTTTTATTTTGTTATTTATTTTTCTTTCTCTTTACTTTTTATTTTATTTTATAAATGATGACTTCTTATCTATCTTCGTCAGTTTCTCTGTATTCTCTGTAGATTAAGGTATGTAAAGTGGATTTTTATCTAAAAAAAATTAAATATGTTTCTTCTATAGTTGTTTTCCATAAAAGTTCTAATTATATTTTCTTCTTTTATAATAATCATAATTTTGGAGATACCTTCTTTTTATTTCCTTTGAGATTTTGTGAAAAAACCACATATTCTTGAGTATAAAAAACTCATATTCATGATTCAAATTTTCTTAAGACTTGAGAAGAATAAAGTGTATGCAGATCTTATTACTATCTCGTGGAGGTAAAGAAGTCGTTCTTAAAAGACTCTCGATCCAATACATCAATTTCATATACAAAGAAAAAGAAAACCGCGACGAAAACATATTAACAAATAAGAGAAGGAGTGCAAATCAACATATATAGATGTCATGCACAAATTCAACAAGTGACATATGCCCAAATAATAGCCATGATGCAATGCATATGATGCGACTCTTTACTATAATAGATGACTTAACAGACCGTTACAGTTTAATTATAGGTCATATTTAAATTAAAATCAACTATAAGTTCAAATGACATATGAAAAATATATATAAATTCAATCTTGATACTCTTTAAAATGCTTAAGGAATGGACAGTATATATCAAAAAATATTCAGCCAAGGAAATTTTAATTCTTGACTTATAGTTATAAGTGTTAGGAAAACAAAATAAAGTTTAGCCATAAAAGTTAATGGACAACAAGTGTACCTTAATTAATCATAAGTAATCCACTTGAAGATTGTTTGGAGATATGGGACCCATTGTTTCAATGGGAGAAGAAAGAGTATAAAGTAAACACTTTGCCCACCCTATCAGTTGCCTTCTCTGTGAAAGATGCCAAACCAAGTGCCAAACATCAAATTTTTCACTTGTTCTGGAAGAAGGAAAAAAAAAAGATTTTTCAAGGAAATCAAGTTAACTGAGATTAAAATTTTGTTTGGGCATATCACATATAATTTAGACTTTTTAAGTTATATATATAACATGAAAACCTCATAATTGATGAGCTTCTCCAACTCTTATACAATTTTATTAAGTGAGCAAATCATAGTTCAAAAATAAGGTATCGAGATATCCTAACATGCCGAATTAATAAATTAAAATTACATTTCCTTTTATTAATATGTTTTTGTGATTACATGTTATTCAAACTTTTAAATACAAATAATTTTACAAAGATTTACTGGTAAACTAAATCAAGAATAGTAGTTATTCTTTAATGGGATAAGGGTCTAAAAAATACCTCAACTTTGATCGAATTTGCTGTTTGAATAAGTGTATTCAGACGAATTAAACCTTTAATTTTATTTTATTTTTTAGCATAAACTCATTATCCTTTAATCGAATCAAATCGATTAAATAAGTCGATTTTATTTGGGTTTGAATTTGGTTTGGTTTAGATTTTTTAAAATCGATAATATTTTGTTTGGTTTTGGTTTTATTAAAAAAAAACAAAGAAATAATCGAACCAAACCAAACCAATAAATTATATACATATATATATTTTTTTATTATACATGCATAATAAATTATATTTATAAACAATTTTGAAATATCTTATACTCTATGTTTTCATCAAAATTTATTACAATTTATTTATGAATGCAGAAATGTTCAAAATGAGAACATTTATTTTATTGATTTCGTGTATATTTTTTCTCCCGCGTTTAACATTTTCTTAAAATTTTGTTCTCCCTGCAGAGCCTTGCCCCATCCTACCATGTCATGTTTGGTTTATGTTTTTGGAATTTTTTCTCCTTTGATGATGAATTTGACTTTATTATGTCTTACCAGCCATATAATATATTTTTCATCCTTTTAGAAATCAAATATGTAGTCTTTACCACCCCTACTCTTCCCTATTGCCATCTCTACATTTGTGGCATCATTTTACCATTTTGTATTCTTTAGTATCCACAATGTATATGGAATAACTTATTTCATCATTATAATATAAATGGTGGAATAAATAATTTAAAAACTACCTAATACTTCCAACCAAACGCAAGATAAAATAATCCTACATTTTATCTTGACATTATTATACCTTATATACCTCAGACCGAGTGACTCCTTAGTCATAGTTGATGTAGTAAACTTATTATACTTTTGAACTCTTTGCGGTTTCCATATATACTAAATAAACAAGTTGAATATAATTTAAGAACTTAATCATACACTATCTCTGCGCTGAGTGGGGTGGTGGAAGCTCCATGCATACAATTTTCCCATTACTTCCTAATCAAATTCTTTTTTTTTTCACTATGAAAAGAAGCCCAGTGTCATTTCATTGAATATAACATGGGAAATTGAAATAGGAGTCTAAAAATGATCATGGTTACATTACATCAATCAAAGTACCTTGTAGTCTCCAAGGAACATGTTTATCAAGTGCACATGCGTTTCTACGGGTACAAAACTGAAGGAGATGAAGTACATTTAACATTTTTTTGGAATAATGTCTAATCAATTAAAAGTAAGCAAAGGTAATGATGCCACTGTAAGAGAACTTTACTTAACTTGCACTCTAACTACAAGTTTAGTTTTATTTTTCTAATTAAAAGGTCATTAGGTAGATTATTTGTAAGCACTGTTTTAACTTTGAAGCACACAGAAAATGCAGTACGAGAAATGACACAAAAATGTCCTCTTTACACCTATTGGATTAGATTTTTTATTTAAGGACATTTTTGAGCAATTTTTAGTGTTTTAAGGGGCATTTTAAAATCAAATAGTGGAAGAAGGGACAAATCTGATCAAATACAAATAGTAAACAAAATATCTAACATTTTTTTAAAAGTATAAACATCGCAGTAGTGTAAAGTATTACTCCCTCCGTTTCAATTTATTTGTCCTTTTTTGACTTGATACGAAGTTTAAGAAAATAAATAAATACTTTTGAATCTCATGATCTTAAATTAAAAATATGCAAATCTTGTAGCCTTCAACATGTAATGTAAAAATTAAAATTAAAAAATTGTCAAAA
Organism: Solanum lignicaule; assembly: GCA_029582545.1. Classification (NCBI taxonomy): domain Eukaryota; kingdom Viridiplantae; phylum Streptophyta; class Magnoliopsida; order Solanales; family Solanaceae; genus Solanum; species Solanum lignicaule. Next base: position 25,163 of record JAJOOF010000949.1, on the reverse strand, counting down.
AAAAAAAGAGACATTTTTTTCTAAATGGACTAATAAAGACATAGGATAAACAAATTCAAACGGAGAGTGTGCTATAAAACTACACATTTTAAAGAATCCCAATTTCTTAAAAAAGATATTACTATCACACCACACATATTACCTTTTTAAAAGTAAATAATCAATAATCATTATCAGTTGAAATTTAAAACATAACTCTTCCGTGAATAAATACAAAATTACTTTCAGATTACAAAATAATAGAAGTGTGATAATTTTGAGAGATTTAGAACTAAGACATGAAGATCAACAAAAATTGAAGAGATACACTTGACTTGTTTAGCTATTTTAGAAAGATGTTCAAATGATACTCATCCTCACAATGCGCTCAATTAGCAAGAAAGAAATACTGACTCATTATTTGAATCATTCACATCTTCATATTCTACTGATGAATTGAACATCTATTATTCATTTGTTAAAGAATTTGAGGATTAACAATGCTAACTAGGGAATTTGACTCATGATTTTGATAGGAATTGTTGAGGGAATCCCGAGCACGTGTATAGGACACACAATCAGACACATAGAGTGTAAGCCTCACATTTGTAAGCAACAGAGAGAAACACGAAGTAGCATTTGAATGCAAAACTTCACATACCCCTTTGCCAACTTTTGGATTTCGTAATTGGTAAAGATACCACATTCTTATTATTTTTTTGGCGTAAAGCCCTAGTTGCCACTCTGTCTTGAGAATCTAACTATATTATTAGAAAGCAACTTGATACTACACCAGAAATACTGTTTTTTTTTTAGGCTTTTGTTTACATCACAACAAGAAGAACAAAGTTTGATTGGAACATGAAGTGGGAAATTCATAGTTCAAAAAAGTAGTCTAATACTTTGAGGATACCAGTGATAATATAAAATAATTTTTCCACTATGAATGTAAAAGTTTCAACGATTTAAGTCAAACCTTTTGATTAGGTAACATGATGTAGTCCAATTTTACAAGACGTTTGGATATTCCTTTCATGTGCAAGAATCTGGTACAGGAGAAAGAAAGAGTTGAACAAAATGGTGATGGTCAATTTATTTATCTTTTTAAGCTTGACGATAACGACATTGCTTTTCACAACTTCATCATCATCATGTGAAGAGACCAAATGATGTGGGCAATCTAGTAATAAGAGATTCTTTCCACTAACAGATTTTTCCTATTCTAAAGAGATGCTGCTTGCTGTAAATAACAATCATACTAGCGGTTACAAACCCTAATAAGAGAGATCATGACTAAATCGGCTGGAGCTTAGTGCTATATCTAGTAAGAAAATATCATGCTCAATGGGTCCTAGAGGATGGATTATGACACTAAGATACACAAAATCTCTTTTTTGCTGTTAATTTTGACTTTAATTATCTACAGTTAGTTCACAAACTAAAGGTTATTAGTTAATAATTATGATTAGATAACAATAAACAAGTTTTGTTTTATCTGGTCAAAAGTGGGAAAAGAATAAACTAAAGCAGGTGTGGGACAAGGAACAATAGCATTGGTCGAATGTCAAAACGTTTGTACAGTAGAGTTAGTTGTTTAAACTTTCAGACATAAGCAACATAGACCCCCATTTGGTGGTTAGTGCTTAACATCATCTCCTATCAAAACGTTAAGTTTCTTTCAACTTGTTCCACGTCATGGGACAAATGGAAGCTCTTATCCTATCTACCATTTGTGTGTGGAAGGGAATATGAAAAGCATTGTCGGTTTTTTTAACTTCTATGATACAATGCTTGAAACTTAGGGACCAAAATGTGCAACATTTTACCAGCATAAATGCCACAACTCACCGTATAAGACGGTACCTGTTGGAAATGTTATTATGATGCAAAAAGAATTACAGTATCTCTTCTTATCTTAGTGAAATTAGGATGGGGATGGTGCCTGTAGTAAATGGGGCAAACCCGCATAAACCTATCTTCTTGTTTTCAACCCGCCCCACCCTCCATAATTCAATTTATTTTTTACATGTATAAAAATGTTTTCATTGAAACTACTTTAGTTAGTTGACGTCTTTATTTATTATAACAACTACAGTGATCAAAACATGTTTAATTGAAGCATGAGATATAAAGAAAAAAAATTCTTAACAGAAATTAATTAATTAGCTACAACCTAATAGACTTTAGAAACTTCAACTGAATGATGCAAAGCTCAACTTAGATTTATTGATATCTATGATGTAACCGTAGAAAATGATCTAACACAAAAATTCATGAACTGGGTTTTCAAAATATTCATATCAACAACTATTAGCCTAATAAGGGAAAAAAATCAAATCAAGAAGGTAGAAAAATCAGAGCTTTAACAGAAAAAAACACACAACAGTACTTAGTAATTATTAGCGGGGAAGCATTACATTAAAATAATGAGCAAATACGACAGGGATATAGTAAAAATAAATAAAAGAAGACAACAAAACCACAACCCACCCCACATTAGTTTTTCAAAAACATATTTCAACCCGCCCCGCACACGCATAATGCCAAACCCATCCTGCCCCGCACCCACCCCGCCCCATTGCCATCCCTAGGTGCCTGAACTGCAATTTGATGACTCTATTAAGAAAAGTGCAATAATTCAATATTGATAAGTAGTCATTTGCCAGAGGTGTAACTAAACCGCACATGGATGGTTTCATCACAATGTGACAACATTACTTCAGTTCAAATGACTTAATCACTTAACATTACCTTCAATTCAAATAACTTAATTACTTTTAGTCAATATTACCATTCAGACATAGAGATAATGGGGGTTTCTTCTAGAATAACCTGAGTGAAAAGGAAACAGTGAGCTTTGTGACCTGAAAGATAGAAACCTTGTAAATTGTTCTTTTTCTCAAGTCAAATGCACGTTCCTTACTAATTGCTGAGACTTGAATAGGATAGAGGTGAAATGTCACTCATGTAACCTTTGTACAGGGCAAAGTTGTAGTGGATTGAAGGCATAAGACAGGTACAATAACAAAAGCAAGTATGCACATGTACCCCCAACTAAAGACACCAAAGAGTAAGAGGAAAACAACCTTACACAACAAGAGTCCAAAAATAACTAACTAACCAAAGGGGAGGTAGGTTTTAACACTTAGTTATACGTAGGAGATGTGGAAACCAAAGTGGGAGGGATATTGAAAGCATGTACAAATAAGGATATGAAAATTGAAAGAAGACAGTTGTATTAACTTTTCAAGACAAAGGGTGTGCTACAATTTAAAATGGTGTTTGGCCTTGGGATCTTTTGGATACACGAGAATAACCATAGATGTAAACATCGCTGGAAGGTTTTTGCTTAACCTAAAAACACCAACTAGCATGTGAGAAGGGCTCAATCATGGGACCACCACCATTAACATAGTTTTAGATTCCATCATTAGCATGAGAAAAGGTATTACCTAATTCTAATTATCAAAAGGAACAATAATAGTTAGGCCACTTTGTACTCCAATGTACTAAAGGTTGCAACTCACAATAAGAAAATCAGAATACTATGATAATACCCCGTTCACTTCAGATTTGCTTTAAATAAGACATCCTATACAAATAGAAAAGTAATTATTTCTATGCATATTACAAATAGAAAATTCCCATCATTTGACTCAGATTGATCCTAAGTGGTTATGAGAAGTCAATTAAAATGTCTCCTTAGTGGCTTCCTCCCAAAGTAATAATGAAAATACAGACCTTGAATGCATATGACGGAAGGCCCCAACCCAAGGTAAAGTTTGAACCCCTTGAGTAGTTCAACATACAGTGCAAAAGTGGTATAATACATAAAACAGAAAGGTAAAAGGATAACAAGAAAGAACCTGTCATTAACAAAAACACACGTGAACCATATTTACAGTTCAGTACCAAAACATTTTCAGGCCAGAATATATCAGTAACCTAGGTTGCTCGGACTCTCCAAAAATGTTACCACACCCATGTCGGATCCTCCAAAAAATGCACTGCTTTTGGAGGATCTGACACGCTCTTGGTGGCATTTTTGAAGAGTCCGAGCAACATAGTCAGTAACGTAATATTCAAGCATAGTTCTTAAAGAAGGAGAAGTGGATATTTCATTACATTTGCTGTGAAGTGGATATGTTCTTACATACTTGAAAAAAGGACAAACTGTAGCCACAACAGTTGGACCAGGAGAGCACACCTTATTACTCAATGTAAATAATATTCACCGTGCTTCATTACATAGCTCAACTCCAGTTCTAAACTTTCAACAACCAGTAACTCAGAAATCCACCACCACCTCCAGCCCCTATAAATATCCTTGTTCCTGGACACTCAAGTTAGTGTCTCTCAGTATCTCCTTCCCTCTCTTCCTCTCTCGCTCTCTCTATCTATATATATCTCCCTCTCTATATATCTTTCATAAGTGCATGTGAGTGGGTAGTATTTGTGCATGGATACAGAAGTGCATGCAGAAAAAGGATTTATACACAGTTAAGCTCTCTCTATAACACTCCAAAACAAGAAAACAAGAGATAAGAGGAAGAAGCTTAAAGAAGATGGCAGCAGAACAGATCAAAAAGCACCCGACATTACCAGAGGTACAAACTACAGAATCATTTTAAAACATTTGAAATCACAGGAAATATGTGTATTAATCACCCTGACAAGCACAATTTCCCCCCATAATTTCTAGGTCAAGGAGGAATTGAAGAAAATAATTGACAGAGGTTTTCCTATACTTGCTATGGGCTTGGCAACCTATTTGAAAAACATGATTTTAGTTGTGTGCATGGGAAGGCTGGGAAGCTTGGAGCTGGCAGGGGGTGCACTGGCCATTGGCTTCACCAATATTACTGGTTACTCAGTCTTGTCTGGCCTAGCCTTGGGGATGGAACCACTTTCTAGCCAGGCTTTTGGATCAAGAAACTTGACTTTAGTGTCTCTTGCCCTCCAAAGGACAATCTTTATGTTATTAACTGCATCTATACCTATTGCCTTTTTATGGTTTAATTTTGAGTCTCTCATGCTAAAGCTACACCAAGACTCACAAATAATACATGTAGCAAGTGTATTTTGCAGATTTGCTGTCCCAGATCTTCTTGCTAACAGCTTTCTTCACCCTTTACGCATCTACTTACGGTGTAAAGGTACAACATGGCCTCTATTATGGTGTACTTCACTTGCAACAATGCTGCATTTCCCTATCACAGTTTACCTGACTTTTACTCTCAGTCTTGGGATCCAAGGAATTGCAATTTCAACCTTTGTCTCCAACTTTGTCACCTTATTCTTCCTTTTAGGCTATATATTCTTTACTTATGACCCAAACGGATCTCCATCAAAACCCCTAGCAGAAAATGTAAAACTTCTTCCTTCCATTTCTGTGGGAGAACAATGGATAATGCTTCTTCAACTTGCTATACCTAGCTGTTTAGCAGTTTGCTTAGAGTGGTGGTGGTATGAATTCATGACAGTTCTAGCCGGCTACCTTGACAGACCTGAAGTTCCACTTGCTGCATCTGCTATCGTTATACAAACCACATCCCTCATGTACACATTGCCTTCGGCCCTAAGTGCTTCAGTCTCAAGCAGGGTAGGGAATGAACTTGGAGCGGGACGGCCAGCTAAGGCCCGCTTGGCGACAGGGATAGCTATAGGGCTGGCCTTTTTGACTTCAACATTTGGATTCATACTGACCACCATAGGGAGAGAAGCATGGGGAAGAGTCTTTACAAAAGATAGAGAAGTTCTGGAGCTAACAGCGACCGTTCTTCCCATTATTGGACTTTGTGAACTAGCTAATTGTCCACAGACAACATGTTGTGGGGTTCTTCGGGGGAGTGCTAGGCCCGGTGTTGGTGCAGGTATTAACTTTTACTCGTTCTATTTGATGGGAACACCAGTGGCCATCACTTTGGCCTTCGTTTGGAAGCTAGGATTTTTGGGCCTTTGTTATGGGCTTCTAGCAGCTCAAGTGGCATGTGTAATCTCAATGTTAATAGTCACTTATAGTACTGATTGGGAAGGAGCATCCTTGAAGGCAAAAGAACTAGTGGGAAGATCTAATGAACTCCCATATGAAGATCAACTGGTAAAATTTGAGGAGGGTAATGGATTTCTCAAAAGATTTAGCTTCTGAAGAGGAAGGAAATCTAAGGATGCAATGGATGGAAAGGAAAAGGAAGAGATGGCACAGACAAGAAGAAAGCGAAGAACATTACATCCTCTCAGTATTTCGAGTCATAGAATATGCAATATGTACCTTGGACTTTTGATGTTAAAGCAACTAGTTTCATATCTAACAGGATTGCTGATGGGATAATGGAAGTATAGGCGAGCAGAAGTGTGTTTTATAGCCCAAATGTGTAAATGTAAGAGGCTTTTGGTTTGCATTTTCTAGATGTCAATATATGTTATCTTAGTAGCTATGACATAAACATTTGCATGAGCTTCTAGTTTCTATTTTACAGTTATCAGACTAACCATCACAACATGCTTCAAACTCAATGCACCCTCTCCCCCTCCCTTCTTAAAAAGTGAGACAGAAAAGGAGGCATTTTATCTCTGCATTTGTGGGCCATAAGCTCTAAAAGAAGAAGCAAAAGCCCTATGAACTTCAATTTTGGATTATCAAATATTATTTGAATATTTAAAAGATACTTTAGGAGAAAAAAAATTTCATTGTTAGGGGAACAATCTTATAAATGGAACAATTTTGAATAGAATGTTATACTTCTCTAGGAGAAATCAATTACAGAAGTGATATATTTTTTCTGAAGATGTAAAGGTTTACTACAACACATATTTAGCTCATAACATTGATTTTGTCATTTTCACCTTTACTCCATATCTTTCACACAGTAAAACATTTTGTGTACTTGTAAGTCTCTATAATAAGACATTAGCTCAAATTAACATTGATTTTCCTTAGGTAACCAAAAATTGAGATACAAAAGGAGCAGTCAGTAGAGAGATACGAACAAACAGGGACTGCAGTGAGAGGCCAACAGGAATAAAAAAATTTAAAGCCCGGGTGCGATTTGATAATATTGCCCTAATGAGAGCCCAGTGCCTTTTAACATGTTGGTAAGTATATTTATTTCAAAATCATAAGTTCATAACTATCTGTAGAAAATGAAAATTAAAAGAGACCAAGAGAAAAAACTGAACATAAGACACTATGAATTATGCAAGAGCATTAAAATAAATGTCAAAGACTTTCTTCACTTCTTCCACAACGTTCATATAAAAATACACAGATTGTGCTCTGCCGAGCCCCTACACACCCCCTAATGGCTTCTGAAATTCAGTGTCTCTACACATTGGGAGGCAAACTACACAAAGTGGAAATGTAACTGACTTGGTAGCAGTGTTATCAAAGGCGAAAAGCGCAAAAAAGCTCTAAGGTCTGTTGGGGCTTTAAGCGCAAAGCACAAATGAAGCGTGGGCTTTAATGAAAAAAGGCGCAAAGGGAGAAAAAAATACAAATATATATGTTTAGTTCAAGACTAATAATTATAAACATGAATGACAATTATATGACCAAAGAAATTTTTTTTTTTATGATAAAGTGAAATATCAATTGTTTAGTGTCACCTCTGACGGGAGGCTCATTGGCAAGGAAAAATATGCATTAGAACCTTGATGACAACACTAAAGCGCACATAAAGCGAGGCGAGGCGCTCAATACGTTTTGAGCCTCGCTTCAGGGCTCAAGTGTGCCTTTGATAACACTGCTTGGTAGCAAACATGGTGTAACAACTGTTTTGTTAACTAGTGAGTTATCACAACCACTGCAGTCTCTAACTCGAGGCATTACAAGGATACAAATGGGGATAACCTAGAGTTATGCGTTGTAACGGACAGAATATCACGTATACAACAGGAGCTATGTCTAGAATCCATTAACTCACCACTAAATTCATGTGATATTTGGTTGTTTTTCACCCTTTGTCATGCTATACTATTTCCAAATGAATTTAACTCGAGTTGTGTGCCTGCACCCGCTGCTTTCTATACACATCCATCTATGCTCTTTCTACTCTATCCTCCCTCTTTGTAGATTTGATCAAGCAAAAGCCTTTACCTTTTTGTTTTGAATCCCTATACCCGAACTCCTTCACATATTCTTTTCTCTGTGTAGAGTTGCAACAATTCCAATACACTATTAGCACTTAACTATGTGTCCCTTTTCTTTTTCCTTCCAATTCCCAAAAGCAAACAACCATAAGTGCCTCAACAGTGTAAAAAAGAAAAGACCTTTCTCAACAATCCTTAACGACTAGGGATATTTGGATAAAACTTTCAAACTCTAATTTCTCTTCCTTCATTCACTTGTAAATTCTTTCATGTGTAATACTCGCCATTCAGATAGCTAGGGACTGCCATTTTTAGCTATGTATTACGCACTTGATGTTAATGTAAGTTTCAACGGATAGAACACATTATCAGAGATTCGTTGAGTCTAATTTGTACCATCTAACCTCGAAAAAAAACAAAAACAAAAAAAGGAGCTGAATGTGGATCATCAAAACAGAAGAAATTCATCCACAACTATATATATGCTCATTAAACACTCCAATTTTATTTGACGTATTCACTGAGAGTTCATGCATTGTCTTGTTACCTGTCCATACCAGTAGTCCTAGTATTGTTGTTGTAGTTTCTTGTAATTCAATTATCTTATTGCTATGCCGTAGTAACTGTTCAGAATGCTTTGCTATACTTTTTCTGGATTGCCTTCAATTGTTTTTTTCCCTAAAACCTCTCTACCTCAATCTCCCCAGACTCCACTTTGTGGGACTGACTACATTGAGTCAATGCTAGAAGAAATAGAATTTGTAGAAATTTCATAATTAGAGCAGTTCAACTAAAGGAAAATGACAGAGTATTGCCCTATTTTGGACTAAACGCAATTTCAAGTGCCAATTTATAACAACTAAGGATTTCAATTCTCGTGACAAAAACGTAAAAGGAGTAAAATGCAAAAGAGAGAAAACGAGCTTACAGTGATCACAGAAGATAAATAATCGGAGATTCCACCGGACGGAACTCAACGTCGGAGCAAAATTAGATTTTCCAACGAAACGCTGTTACAAAAACGTGATTTCACAGATCGTAAACAACTTCTCCGTGATCTATTCTTATTGGGCTTAGATATCACGGCTCGTTTAGATGGGCTCATTTTTATGTGGCCGTTTGGTTATGGGATCACTGCAAAGCTAATACATGAATAATTCAGATTAAGTTTACATATGGCTGGTTGATTTTGGAAATTTGTTTAAAAAAAACTATATAATTAGACACATTTTATTTACTATCATATATACTATTATTATCTATTATTTTAAAATATTACATATTTTACCACTAATTAAGAGTTTTCTACGTGTCTTACACTTAGTACATATATTTTCGCTACCAAATACACAAAAATAGGGAGAAAGGCAAGCGAGATTCATATTATCCCAGATACATGCGGATCACACTAGATACATGTATCTATATGTATCTGGAGTGATTCTCATATATCTGAGATACCAAATACATGGGAGATTGGTGAGCGAGATGGAAGAGAGGCGAGGGAGGCGAGCGAGATTTGCTATGTATTCCAGATACATCCAATTCCTCTTGGATACAATGTATCTAGAATAATTTACACCTAAATTTTACCTCATGTATCCGAGATACATGTATCTAGACGTATCTGGAGGCTCAAAAATCTGATAAGATACACAACATAGTAAACTAGACTATATCTAAGTAATTAGCTCCTAAACTAGTGAGATTTATGTAAGTTCCCAAATTTTCCCCATACGAAAAGTCTTACAAAATAGCCTTTATTCATTTAATGAAAATTCCTTGGATAAACTTTCCCTCCAAATCTAATAAAATAAAGGAAGTTTAAATGGTAAGTCTTACACAACCACGCGTAAGCACGAGTTAGAAGAAACTTGTATAGGGTTGAACTATATCCCACTATCAGGAGTAAGACAAAAGTGAAATGTTCCTAAATGTAGTAGCCTCTCAATTATAGATGTGGCGCGCTTCACACTGATAAGAAGGACTCTACATACACGACTTCATGGACACCCTATGACTCTTGAACTCTGCGCTTTGATACCAAGTTTTTCACGTCCTAAGCCTACACCCTGGACATGGCCGGCACTCGAGAACCATTTCTGATCCCCAAGCGAACCCTTGGCCCGACTGACTATTTAGTGGAAGACTTACTCAAGTATAAAAAAGCTTTAAATACAAAATTAACTCAATAGTCTCAATTAAATTCAACTCAAATAAATGTTTGGAAATACTTAATGAAGTATAAGTAATAGTTCTTAAGATCTCAAAACAAAAAGAAACATACTGAGAGACTCATTAACTCTAACTATCTATGAAGCCTCTAATACTAGGATAGATGTCGGGACAAGACCCACAATAACAATAACCAAAAAATAAAATGTGAAATTATCCAAAAAAATAAGGAGGCTCACCAAAGCTATCTGATGCACAAAGTGATCTCAACGAAACACATGTTGATGATCCTGAACACGTGTATCTGCATCATAAAAGAAGCAGGTAGAATGAAATTAGTACATTGAATGCATGAGTATGAAATATAGCTGAGGCAAAATAACTAAAGGAAAGGACTGCAATAGGTATAACATATGTCACGCCCCGAGCCTACACCCTGGACGCGACTGGCACTCAAGAACCATTGTTGGCCCCAAGCGAACCCTTGGCCTCTCATATGACTCAGCGGAAGACTTTACTCATCATTTAAAAGAAATCAAATGTAAATTTACTCAACTGTCTCAAAGTAACTTAGAATGTTTTAGAAATAAACATTAAACTAGCCAAAGTGGCAACTCAAGTCTCAACATAACAAATGAAAATGAAAAGACTCATGAATTAACGTTTATCTATCTATGAAGCCTCTAATACTATGAGGGATGTCAGGACAAGACCCCCGATCATCCCAACAACTTAAATGACAAAACATAATAAAGGGATCCTCTAGAAGCAAGGAGGCTCACCAAACAATTATGGAATCTCAACTGGATCAACGAAGCGCTGGATGTTGATCCTGGTTACCTGTATCTGCATCATAAAAGATGCAGGCCAAATGGCATCAGTACATGGAATGTATGAGCATGTAAGGGGAAATCTAAACAAGACATAAGCTTGAACAGGAACTGAAGAAACAACTTACCTCCTCTCAACTCAATGCAATATAAAAACAACAATAAAGATGCAGTTTATATAAGCATTTAAAACAGTAGATAACGACTCAATGTATTGAAAAATACAATAATATCTCAGTTGTACGTAAAAATACAAAATAAACTTTGTTTGGGAGATTCTCTAACCGACAATCATCACTATGAGCTATGTGATGATACAACGTCTCACCCACGCTGTCAAAACTATCCTATACCTTGCCAGGGTATAGAACTCCTCAACTAAATAGATCCACTAGTCTATGCTTTAAACCAATAAGGAATCATCTAAAAAGTATGATCCTTTCTACCCACGTTGGCTACATGGTTTATGGGGGTTGTGAGTTGTATGAACTCTCCCACATATCGGTGCTCAATACTACTCCCAAAATATACTTAGCTCATTATGTTTTAAAGAAAACATTTCCTCTTTCTATGGTTTGAGATTATTACTCAAAAATCTTTCTCTTAAAAGAGATGGTACTTAAAGTTGCTCATGAACTCTTTTGGAAATCGATGTTTCCTCTCTTGCTTGAATGTGAAAACATTTACTCTTGGGAATACTTACTTCCTGTGTATCATTTTTTTAAAAATGAATGCAACTTTACTCTTCCTCAAACTCAAATGCTCAAGTTTCAAAACAAGCTTAAAAGGTTTGGAAAAGACTTCTCAAAATGACTCTAAAGAACTATCAAAGCTTGACTCTTAGCTCTACCTTGAATTTGAATTATGGATTCAATGGTTATGATTTGTGATAGGAAAGCCGGGATATCGTAATGATTAAATGAGTTTTAGATAGTTAATCATGAGAAACGGTCGAAAAAACACTGTCTGGGGAGCAAGTCTGCGATGCGGAGATTAATTATAATATTTGGTCGCAAAATAATTTTTGAAACAATGCAGTCCGCGTTCTCTCCGCAACGCGAAGAGAAAAACTGCCACGATCCTAAATCCTCTTCTAATCTGAATTACATCAAACTAATCTTCAACTTGCTTTAAATTTTGTATTACTTTAAATTAAATTTAGTATAATAAATCAAAATTTCCAAAATTGTTTGTTACTTGTTGAATAGTCGGAGTAATAATTCAAAATTAGATAACCAATTCGACAAGTTTCTTAGGGATTAATATATGGATTTAACCTCATGTAGTACTTATATTACTGTGTACATTATTGTATGTGTTAGCTCAATAATTATTACTCAATTCATTTACTAGTTCAATCCATTTCAATTTGCTCATGAAAATATAGATTGTAGTCCAAACTGACCCATAAAAGATCTTACAAAAAATATTTTTAAAAACATATTTTCTTTATTTAATAGGTTATACATAGTCATTTTATTAGGTACTAAAAATTTTAAACAAACAATAAGGTAATTAATATTTAGTAAAAATTGTGCAAATTGAGTTATAACCCGCATTTTATAGTTTATTTTAGTAACTTTTGAATGAATTATAACTCATTTATTTATTAACTTATCTAATTTTAATGAGAAAAGACATAAAGTCACTGAAGTTGTCCCGAATTTTCAAAAATACCTTAACTTTGCAGGCGTCTTATTACCCCATAAAAGTATTAAATATCTTTGGTAAATAGACCATTCTAACCCATTTTCCCCCAATGTTTGTGAACACGCAAATATCAGTGTGTGAATGTGTCAATTTACTTTCCAAAACCAATAAAAAAAATGCCATATTTCAGTTAATTTCTCTATTAATTAATTAAATCTTTAAATACACCATCTTCCCCAATTTTTCAATAGAGTTTATTCTTCAGATCTGCTATCAAACTCACGGTAAATTGCAATTTCATCCAAAAAAGACAAACACGATAGTTTCACAATACAAGGTACCATTGTACAAGAGAGAACACAAATTCCGGTAGCGACGCAATTCGAAATTAGAATCTTTGTACCGAATTTCGACAACAATGTCGACCCTATTCTACCATTAATTAAGACACTAGCTTCCCCAAATTTTCAATAGAATTTATTTTTCAAGTTTACTATCAAACTTACTGTAAATTGTAATTTTATCTGAAAAAGACGAACACAAAACGACAATAAAATATTATTTTTCTAGTGGTGGATGGGTATTTCAGCTTCCATTGTCGCCGGAGCTCAAAAAACTGTATCCCTAAACAAACTCAACTCAATCCATCTATTTAACATCTCCACCAAAATGCTGGTGAAGTACAACAAAGTGTATTATCCTAATTATTACTACCTTAATTAAAACTAATGAATTCACTGATGGTGAAATTTTATCTTAAAAGTCATGATGAAAACGATTTGTGCTCATCATTCAGCAAGTCTCGACAAAAAACTTTTTTTTCCTTTTCTTTGAATGGGCTAAGATGAACTGTCATTTCTTATATTTTTATAGCTCCATCATACTCTTGAGATATTTATTGTTTCTTTTTCTATTTCTATGTTAATGGGTCACTCAAAAGAGATATTTTTTTCTTATGGAAAAGAAAGATAAAGTTCTTTGGGTACGGTTTCATTGAACCTAATTCGAATATATATACATATAGCTTCATATATATAGTGTAGCACGAGTTTTCGTTAAAGGGTGTTAAAATATATAAAATAATATATATTCACAAAGAAGTTGAGTAATATTAATATGTAATATATATATATATATATATATAATAATTTTATATATTTATATAATACAGTATAATTTTTCAACAAAAAAGTGTTACTCTGCCACTGCATATACGGAAGCTAGTGAGAGTATCCATCTTCTATTAGTGTTCAACTGTATTTGGAGAAAAAAAAAACATACTCAAATAATAATACATGCACTATGTCATAATAACTTAAGTAAAATATATTATTCAATCATTGTCACATGACAAATCTATGAGTAATTATACATGCTACTCATAACAGTGTTGAATGCAACGATAATTTTTACCGATAATTAATTAATAGCAATAGATTAACTATTATTAAATGTGTATTTTAAATAGCTAGTAGTACTCTTTATAATGTCCCTAAAACCTATAACAATATTGAATTTAATGATAATTAACTAATATTTGTTAATATATATACTTATTACCATTAAAAATTATTTTCATTGTAATGTTAGTACACATTGTTTTATATGAAAATATTACTAATCTGCAGGAATGGCTGCATTGTTAATGTTATGGATTCATCCTATCGAATAAATTATTGACTCAAATTTTGTATGTGTTAAAAATTTCAATAATAGATTTGTAATTCAGTAACAAGTTGTAATAAAATTCGAAATTAAATTTTGAACCATAAAATTTAAATTATGAATTCGCCTGAACATTGGAGTTTGACTCTTTAATATAGTCATAATTTTCATTACTTATATCTTTTGAGAATTTTAAACAAATTTCATAGGCTCAAGAATCAATTACATCTTATTTCTATTCTTTTTTAAATTATGAAAATTCCTTAAATTTGGTGGAATTCGGATACATTCCAAAACGTCCTAATAAATCGCTTCCCAGTTTCGGATACACATCTCAAGTACGATACATCACGTTTTGATTTCGAATATATCACTCAAATTTGCGATACATTATATGTCTCGATACATGATGCATCCGAGAATATGAGAGAGTAGTAATTTTATAATTTTCCAAATGATAATTTTTTTTAAAAATATAATAAAATAAGTTGCATATTTAAATAGTTTTTCCGGATCGATTTTCATCTAGCAAAAAGATGAAAGCAATTTTACTTGGTGCTGGTAAGTTGGACTATATATGTTCCTCCTAACTGATCTTTTGTATGTTGGCAAGTTTCGATTAATCCAATCGTCAATTAATTGACAACTTGGAGTGTGTTTGGTATGGGGCAAAATATTTTTTGGAAATTAATATTTAATTTTCTTATATTTGATTGATTAAAAAGAAAATATCTAGGAAAATAATTCATTTAAAAATAAGAAAAATAACTTCTTTAATGAAAATAAAATTAAAAAAATCATAAGTAACATTTCAAGTTTATTGTCTCCTCTCCATCCGTCCAATATACTCAATCTCTAGCACCCCTTGATCATCCCACCTTGATCCCACCACCTTCGAACTCCCACTCCCTACACCATCCTGCCTACATAGTGATTTGCTAGATTGCATGTAAATGCTTTTAAAATAATATTTTCTTACTTACTTATCAAACACTAAAAAATGAGTGATAAATTTATTTAATTTACAACGAAACATTCTCTAAAAAAACATATAACGATTCTAAGAGACTGTAGTGGATCACTTGTGTCATTTAATTGTTACTAAATGTGTATTTTAAGCGGCTATTATCATTCTTTGTTAATATTTCTAAAACTTATAATGATATTGGATCTAATGACAATTATAATGCTTGTTAATATGTATATTTATTACCGTTAAAAATTATTTTTATTGTAACATGAGTACACATTGTTTTATATGAAAATATTAATAATCTGCAGGAATGGCTGCAGTGTTTAATGTCATGGATTCATCCTATCGAATAAATTATTGACTCAAATTTTGTATGTGTTAAAATTTAATAATAAATTTGTAATTCAATGACAAGCTGTAATAAAATTTGAAATTAAATTTGAACCATAAAATTCAAACTATAAATTAGCCCCTTATTTGAATATTGGAGTTTGACTCTCTGATATAGTCATAATTTTCATTACTTTGTGTTGTTAAGTATGTCCCCCATAACTGATCTTTTATATGTTGGCAAGTTTCGATCAATCCAATCGTCAATTAATTAACAACTTAGAGTGTGTTTGATATGGGGTAAATACTTTTCGGAAATTAAATTTTAATTTTCTCATATTTAATTAATTAAAACAAAGTGTATGTCTAGGGAGGAAAATGACTTTTTTTTAATGAAAATAGAAAGAAAAAAAAAAGTTTATAAGTAACATTTCAAGTTTTTTGTCTCCTCTCCATCCATTCAATATCCTTAATCTTCCATCCCTTGATCATCCCACCTCGATCCCACCACCTTCGAACTCATACTCCAATATCATCCGGCCTATATAGTGGTTTACTAGATTGCATATAAATGCTTTTAGGATAATAATTTCTTATTTATTTATCAAATACTAGAAAACGACTGAGAGAATTATTTAATTTCCAATGAAACATTTTTCAAAAAAAATATTTTCTTTCCTACCAAACACACCTTTAATAATTACAGTAATAATAACAAATAGGTTTAGGTCAGAACTGATCATCAAGACATACAGATTTATATTCCGTTCGTATGTTAGCTCTTTGTACTACTGGATGTAAAATGCACTTCTAAAAAAATAAGAAATTAATGATAGAGAAAATTTCATAGCTAAATAATTAAGCTTTATATTAATATGATTTAGCTACAGATTAATAAGGGATTATAAAAAAATTAAATTAGCTAAAAGCTTTTTAAGTAATGAATTAGTTAAAAACTATTGATAAATTATATAGCTAATTTTGAATTAAAGATTACCTTAGTGATCTAATCAAATTGACAATGTATTTGCCTATTTGGTAGTATTATTGTGAGTCATTTTCCTCTTTTGCAAAACAACATGTACGTGTTATTCATCTTTAAATATCCTGTCATAGCAATTGAAAAAATTGTTCATATGTGCAAATTAAATGCGCAATACCGAAATTACACAATGAGCACAGAATTCATTTATTAAAAATAAATGTCTGAACAACACCTCTTTTAAGAGTAGTAGTGAATCAAATATTAGGGGCATGAAAAATTGAATAGCAAAAAATGTTATTGATTTATTATTATTGAATTAATGGGATTTTAATTATTTTATTAAAAAAATTATCGAGTTGTTGATTCAATTTTAATTTTTAATATTAGATTATTGAGTAAATCGCTAATCCATTAAGACTATAGTAATATACTACTTTACCCCTACATAAATATTAAATATAATCTCAGTATCTTACTTGTTATTGTATTTTCCCTTTAACCTTCAATTCACACTTCATAGGGACTTTGAATTTACAAATTCACATTATACAAAACGTCAAAATCTATTAATTTCTCTTTGTGGTGCACTTGTATAATTCTTTTCATATTAGTTATTATTGTTTCTATTTTATAAGTGTTTTATAAAGTTACATTATTATTTTGTTACGTCAAATTATTTGAGAAGTCATATATTTGATTTATAAACATTTTCTTATTGATTAAATCGATAATCGAGCAGTTAAGGATCAAAATTGATAAATCAATAAATAAAATATCTTATTAATTTAATATAATTAAAATCCAAAACTCAACAATATATAAACCAAATCGACCGATACACACAAAATCAAATATCCGTAAATAAGTTAGGGAAATATATTTACAAAAGACGACAAATAAGGGTAAAAAGATTTTTTAAAAACAAATGGAAAATAGGAGGTTAGAGTTAAAAGATAAAGAGTCCAAAATAGGGGTTAAACGTGGCATTCAACTAAGCATTCCAAGTTTAGATCATTCGCTATGCTACTCGTCCTTTCTTACTGCCCATTTTTCCCTGCTGTATAGTATTAGGGGTACCCCCCTTACTAACTTCTTCTTCTTCCCTTCTCCTATTTAGCAACAAATCTTTCAAGGGTTTTCAGATAAACAAAAATCTCTTTCCCTCATGAGATGGTGGGACTCAGTGTAGTACTCGAAGGTTACAATAATAAAGATATTAATACAACTACTTCTACTTGGAAAATTCTTAACAAAGCTAGTATGGTATTGATGAAACCCACTTCTCCCTCCTCGATCCCTTTTTCCCCGCGAAAATCTCCGGTAGCTTCTGGATTTCTCGATTCCTGTTTCCTTTGTAAGCAGAAACTCTTACCTGGCAAAGACATCTACATGTACAAGTAAGCCGCTACCTCATCTCTCTCTATTTCCTTATACTTACTAATGTCTAATTTCAAATCCTGAATCTATTTGTATTGCGATTTGCGGGGGGGAAATACGTCTGATGATTATGTTTTATTTTACTATTCAGGGGAGAATGGGCATTTTGTAGCGTAGACTGCAGATGCAAGCAGATTTTTATGGATGAAGAAGACAGTATAAAGACGAAATCTCAAGCTTCGAATTCTTCTTCTTCTTCTAATAAATCCTGTACTACTTCTTCTTCATCATCATCGTCTTCTTCCCGGAGTAGAAAAACGGCGGCCAGGAACCGACCCAATGGGTTTGCATACTGAGAAAGGAGTTCAGTTCCACGAAAAATTTGCTGCTTTCCAGTTTTGTCCTCGATACATTTTGCAATGACTATGCTATCCCTTTCAATTTTATTAGTAGTTTTATTTTATGAAATTAATATTACTAGTACGAAAATTTGGAAACAAACAAAACTGCTGCTAGTTTTCATTTATCAGCCCCTGGGTTTTGGTTTCCCGTTGCCAATTTAACTAAATTGAAAAATAATGTTATTCAGAATCTTTCTTTTTCTAGAATGGGGTTTTGTAGGGACTGTCGGGATATTCTGGGTAATATAATGAAAAAGTGGCATATTTCCAAATTATACCCCTCAAAGAAGTGATGAGTCACTCTTTTTTTTATTTTATTGCATTTAATGTCATTAAATTTTATTTTGTAATATCACTTTAAAATAAATGAAATGAAATTTTTCTTTGGTTGTTATTTTTTCCCCATTAATAAAGCCAAAAAGGTGACAATTTGAGTAGTTAATTAATTAAGTAATAAAAGTTAAAAGAATATTTTGAGATCCTCGTAGGATATGGTTAATATTTTTATATAGAGTTCATTCATGGGTGCACGTGTGAAGGCACCATGCACTAGATAACAATGAGATGCTCATTCTTTGTTACTTCGCAAGTTTTTATGGAAATTTTAGTAGCCGTTTGTATGTGTGATTTCATATCGTGATTTCAAATTAACGTATCATTATTTATTGGATCACCTTATTTAGTTATCGTGCAACGTGGGCGGGGATCATATAGAGTAGAGGTGTCAAAATTGAGCTCAATTGTAGGTAATCCGTTCAATCCGCACATAATTTTAAGGGTTGGACTCAAGATAATTTGAAATGGGCTCAATCTCAACCCATTCAAGTCCTAACCCATTTAAGAGAATTCTCAATTGAGTCTAATTTAATCTTCAATTTCAACCCGTTTTAAGACTCTTTATTTGCATTGATGTAATGTATGTTCCTATATTAAAGGTATGCATTACTATCTATTTTATATCTTTTAGGATTTATCTATCAATTTGTAATTTCTTTTTTAAAATTTTCTTTAGTTGAAATTCAAATTGTGGTTATAAAATTTAAATAACAATATATTAAAATTAATGAATTAAGCGGGACCCAACCCATTTTTAATCCCATTGGAGCCCAATCCATTTGAGCCCAAAGTAAACTTGGGCGGGTCAGAACCCAATCCAATTTATATTTCAATCCATTTTAATATCTGTAATTTCAACTCAACCCGCCCATTTAACACCCCTAAGAGCATCCTCAAAGAACTAAATTCGCCGTGTATTCACAATAATTTCAAGCATATTTTGTAGAATTTGTGCCAAAAGCATATCGAAATATTTTGTCCTGTATTAACAAAGATAGGAATATAATGTATGTTCATAGTTAATTAATTGATAGGAAAGAATTAAAAGAAATATTGAGAATATAATTAACTAGTAGAAATATTTTTCTCTAACAATTTAAGCTTTTAGATGAGATGGTCCTGCAAATAATGGATGTGTTGAAACTATAATTAAGAGAAAATGCATAATTACCCCATTAAAGTAAGACCTGTTTTTGAAAAAACACTTGAACTTTGTAGGGGTTCTATTACCCCTTTATTCTTATTTAGAATGAATTTATTGTCCCATTACGTACCTATGTGGCATGTAGAGTGTAGTTCACTCTCTGGTAGAGAGTGAGCTGAATCAAAAAGTAAATAAATATTTATTTAATTAGAAATATTATTATTTTTCTTTTTTCTCAATTCTTTAATTTTGTTTTCTTCTTCCCCAATTTTTTCAAAGAACAAACTACTTCTTCTCTATCTTCTTCCACTTACAAGACCCATTTACTTCACTCATTTTTTTCCTTGTCTGCTTGCTTCTCTTTGTTCCTTTTTCTTCTTTTGCCCTTATATTTTTTTCAAAATAGTAATAATTGTAAACCTCCTTGATAACATTGTTCTTTTTTTAAAAAAAATAAAATAAATTATTATGTAGTTCTTTAGCATGTCAATAAAAAAATTTCTTCAATTTGAGAGTATTATAGAATTTCATTACCTTCATCGTAATGGTGTTCCGCTGCATAATTGTTGTAATTTTTGAAAAGGAGATGGTAGATTGGAGGTGATTACTAATTCAAATTTATAATTTGTTAGTAATTTTATTTTTGATTTAACAATAATTTGATGATATTAATGATGGAGATGGTATTATAATAGTGACGTGATGAAGACTACTCCAGAGAATTAATGAAGATGGCGGCTACGTAGAGGATTTTGGTGATGGCAGCTAAAAGGACTGAAGAAGAGCAGAGGAGGGTAATGAAGAAGAAGAAGAAAGAGAAAAAGAAAAAAAAATGAAGTTAATAAAATAAGAAAAACAAAAATGAAAATAAAGATTAAAAATAAAAATTAACACGTGGCAGATTATAACTGGTGCGTAATTGCACTTCTTTTCTTGCAATTGAGGATGGCTGAAAAATGAGATATTTACAACACTTTAAAATTGTTTAAGGAGGTAGTAGGACCCCCGCAAAGTTCAAGTGTCTTTTTAAAAAACAAGTCTTACTTTAATGGGGTAATTATATATTTTCCCTATAATTAACTAATAAACGTATTTTCTAAATTAAGTTTTTAGATGAAATGATTACGCACAATATTCAAATTTGTTAGTATTTTATTTGGAATTAGTTGTGTGATATTTTGAAGATTACATGTTTAGTTGGAATCCAAGGCGGATATATATTATAGGTACTTAATTTGGAAAATTGCAATCGATTGGTTATCTTTGGGCAATGCATGCATGTAGCCCTCATTTATAGTGCTATTTCACTTTTTATTCCTTCCTTCAAAAATAGGTGCATGTGTTGATCATGATTGGTTTTCCAAAGCAAATGGAAAGAGATATATAGGCCCTCCCTTTCATTTTAATAATTGGGCTTATATATTTATTTATTTATTTTAGCAAGTTGAAAAAAATATTTTTTTTCTCATACTATTATTAATATTATAATAATATTTTACTAATAAATGTATCCTTATTTAAAATCTTTTTTTAAAGGTTATATCAAATCATTATAATAAGTCAAGTAGAATGAAACTGAATCTCTTTCTTTTTCTTTTGTGGGTGATGAGTTTTCTTTAATAATAAATATTTATAAATATCTTTTGTTTCCTACTCTTTTTGTCCCTAATTACTTGTCCATTTTTGAATTATCACACGTATTAAAAAAAACAATAATTGATATAGTGAGTTTACTATTTTACCCCTATTAATTATGAAGTGGATGAATTAAAACTTAAGATTTTCAAGAAGTTCTACATTTTTCAAAGTAATAAATTGAGGGTATAATAGAGAATTTTTTATTGTCCTTTTTTGATTTGTCAAAATGGATAAGTAATTAGGGACAACTAAAAAAAATAGACAAATAATTAGGGACAAAAAGAATATTAAATGTCTACATCTAAATGTTGAACCAGATTTTTCACGTGGATATTTACATGGACTGTTTACTGCTGAGTGCTGACTTTTAATTACTTGCCTTAAAAAACTTAAAGAGGAGAAAATATATAGAATAATCTTGGACAACGAAAGATACCAATTTCATGGAAAATGACATTATTTCATCTATAAAATTCAAGAATGAGTGGTTAATGCTCAGACGGACATGACAAATCTATCCTAATTACGAGTAATTAGTAACCACAGTCATTAAATAAGTATGAGTAATAATTAAGTATAGCGTTCCCTCTATCATTTTTATTTGGCCAACCAATCAACTAAACTTGAAACTCAATCAAAACAAGATTTTTGAACTTCTCCTATTATGTATATAGTTCAGTCAATCGCCCTTAAATAAAGGACATGTTAAATTCATGTCACATAAATTAATAACATATTATAATTATATTTGTTAAGTATTTTAAAAAAAAATTATTAAGTAGGTAAAATAATAATTTTTTAACTCCACGGCAGCCCAAAACCTAAGTTGACGCCTCCCTCCTCTTCTCCTCTCTCCATTCCCACCGCGAAACAGTCAGAAGCCACCAGAGAAAGTCGTCAACACTACTCATCTTGCGAACTATCAGGGACCGAAGAAATGCTTTTTTTTTTTTAAAAAAAAAAAATTTATTATTTTATTCGTTTATAATTTTAATATTTTTTAAATTTAAATATGGTATTAACTTGCCTTAACAAGTGTGTAACTACACACTTGTGTTTTATTGAGTTTAAGGTTCAATTGGTAAATGATTAAGTAGAAAGATTCATAATACAAATTCGTACAAGTACATGAATCTATTAAACTATTTCATGACTTTTTTATTTTGTTCAGAATTGGCTTGACATGTCTTTTAAAAACAATAGACAAAATGCTAATTTCATATTTTATAAATATAATAAATATAATATTTTAGAAAATTCATTGTATAATGACTGTATATAGCTATGGGTCGATTAGTAACTGATTAGGAGGCATGTTATGCATATATTATATCTTGTATAAGTAATTTTATATTTGATTGTTAGTTAGGATTATGTATAAATTTATAAATGGTTTGATTTACAATTTAGGAATTTGCATAACTATGAAGCATTTATGTATAATTTTATGCAATGCATGATAGAAATGAAATAATTGATATATGAATGACTAAATTCTACCTAAAATAATACATACATTTTCTCATAATTAATTCATGTATAACTAACATCTGTGTAACTTTTGTTAGCTAGCAAAGGAACCCTTAAAAATAAGGGTAAATTAAGAACTTCTTGTTTGGTTTGAAAACAAGTTATGCTGGATTAATTATGATGAGATTAGTTATGTTGAAATTATTTTTTATTGGTTGTTTGGTTTGTCAAATATACATGATATAATTTCTAAGAATAAGTTGTTTGTTTACAATAACACTCTCTAAGAATAAGTTGTTTGTTTATAAAAGAGGATTTAAGGGGTTACTTTTGTTATTTTACATTTTTATCATGGAATAAGTTATCCCGAGATTAATATTCCACTGACAAGAGGGATAACTTATCTCAATCGTAATTATTAATTTCAAGATAAGTTATCCCACACTTTATTACCTAACAAAGAATTGAAGGATACGAAGAACTTATCCAAGATTATTTTTCTTTATTAGGTGATAAATTACCTCTTGACCTTAAATTAGATAAATAAAAATAAGAGGAAGAGCAAACCAAAGAAAAAGACAATAAAAATACATCAGCGGTCAATTATAGTCGAGTCAGATAAATGCTGATGAATTGACTAAAGAATGTTGGATGAAGCAAAGCCAAATATTAACTTCTTCTCCTTTTTAAATTGAAAGCAAAAGCTTTGTTCATCTTTTACTTTTCCACTACTCACAAAATTTAAATGAAAAAGAACAAAGTAGGACCAACCTCATTTTTTTATATAATAAAAATAAATACGATTACAAGCTTTACTAGAAAAATCAACTAATAGCTACAATGCAAGTTCTTCTCTAAATATTGTCATTATCGTACGAGTATAATTTTAAGTACTTTGAAACTGTTGTTAATAATAACTATAACAATATATTGAGTGAAATTTCAGTAAGTAGGTTTTGAAAGGGTAAAGTGTACGTAGATCTTTATTTTTATCTCGTGAAAGTAGAGACTTTGAAACTGTTGTTAACAACAATATATCCAATGAAATCTCATTCAATAGGTTTTGAAAAGATATAGTGTACATAGATCTTATTTTTATCTCGTGGAAGTAGAGACATTGAAATTGTTGTTAACAACAATGATAACATCAATATATCCAATGAAATCCCACTCAGTAGGTCTTGAAAGGGCCAGGTAAAATGGACGTAGATCTTATTCCTATCCACGGTAAAGACTTTGAAACTATTGTTGCACACTTTTAAACACAGTAATCTCTTTTTATTATAGGATCCCATGTTTGTTTCTCGAAAAAATAATGAAATAAAACGTATGGTTGGCAGTGGGAAGCATAGGGAGCAGAGGGTATCAGAGACGAAAGAGGCTTTGAGAAAATTTAGTACTTTTGTTTGGAATCATTTGGGCCTGAAACTTGTTGCCAGTTAACACTCCTTTTGCTTTGCCATTTTGGTCCGCACACCTCTTCTCTTGGAAAGGGACACTTTGGCCCATCTTTGTCCTTTTAGATTCCAATACTCATGGTCACTACAAAAAAAATAAAAAAATCATACTGTAATTTTATTTTTTTTGAGATAAGCTATAGTTTATTTATTTACCGTTATAGTTACTGTTTTGATTTAGTTGTTGTATTAGTTTGTTAATAGCATGTATCTGTTAGTTCTATATCAGTAATACAATTTTTTGAAAAAAACAGTTATTTGTATAAATTGTTATCAAATTCATTCGCTATGATTTCAATTGTATTCAACATCCACAATCTAACTATAGCTTTGGAAAACATTTGTATAAATTATTACTAGCTTGTATCACTTGTTTATTCGCTTTAAAATGACTTGTTGTAACTCTCCGAAAACTTCTAAGTTAAGGCCCGAACCATTCTTCATTTGCAAAAAAATACATATCAAGTGTTTATTAAATTGTTCTTAGGTGTTAAGATCAATTCTATAGTGTGAGAATGATTTGTTGGGTTCTGAAGGGTGATTAGGGCGTCATGTGGAAGCTTACAAATTGCAAATCATATAGTTGATAAATCAGATAACAAAAACTTATACTAAAAATCAAAATATTATTATATCAAAACTAATATAAAGAAAAACATTGAAAC